>JBAMCH010000007.1:18972500-19197500 GCA_037075245.1 Drosophila mimetica
ATTAAAGAAATATTGAAAAATAATATACACTTCATCTTTGTTCATATCAAAATTATATTAAAATTAAAGAAAACTTTTCAATAAAAATGTATCCGATTTGTACACTAGTAATCCTTAAGATTGTAGATACAAAAGAAATAAAATACTCGAATTATTTCCCACTTTATTCATTTATGCATATAAATATTTCTCTATAGAGAAACTTTAATTATTTTCTGCCCCGAGTGTCTCCTAAAAAACTATAGGAATATGTCCGCTGTATAAGTTATCCCCTAAATCAAGTTTCTACCGCAAAAGTTTAAGCTTGTGCTCTTCCTGGGCATGAAATTCTTCGTTTCCCCAGCAGTTAACTTAATCACGCACCCGTTTTTAACCTACGAAGCCGAGTGGCGAGGCATAAAACATTTGTTATGGCCAAGGGTGAGGATGCTCAAGGGAGTCCTTCGGGCTGAACGGAGACGGCAAACGCGTTTAATTCAATCTCATTGGGAAATATCGCACATACGCCACGTGCGCCCGACCGACAGGCCCCACCTGGGCACAAAAGCTGTGCGAATAATTTTGCACAAGTTTGCAACTTTCACTTTTCACTTCATTTGACGCGAACTTTTGGCGCTGATATTGTGTTGCTGCCTTTCATAGCCAGTTGTCGCTGTTTTAGCCTCCCTTTTCTATGGGCAAACGCTTCGTTTGCTGGCGTTTTGTATACTAAAGGACATGGGTGTTTGCCACTGGATGCCAAGCAGCTGCGTCCTCAGGTCCTGTGGGAAGAAAGCTGACTCTCTCTTGGCTCTCTGGCTCTCCATATTTTGAAAGTGCGCGCGCAGGAGCGTCCGGAGAGTTGCCAACTTGGCCAGTTCCTGTCTTGTTTATAACACAACAACACAACAGTTGGGGAGTACCACTATATATATATATATATATATGGTATGTCCAAAGTCATCGTCGTTGGCCATGTTTTCGAGCTTGCTGCTTGCTACTTGCTGTATGCTGTTGCTATTGCCCGCTGCACTTAACTTGAACTTTTGGAGCTGGCTTGTCGAAAAGTTGGCAGCGGACAACTTCAAGGCTTTTTAAAAGATTTCACTTCACGCTGAGACATTCAGGCGTTGGCCTGGCCAAAACCCTCCGACATTCTCTCACTTACTTAATACATATATGGCTACTCCTTAGCCACATCCTTGCTTTCGCGGCTCACACGCCCACCAAACGACTTTGAAACAAATTCACGTTGGCCTTTGGCTCTGGCATTGGCCACTCTCATTAAAGCCAGAAGTTATTGTCTTGTTTGGCATACAGAAAGGCATATATGTACGCCAGATATACGGCCCATCAAGTTGACTAATTTGATGCTTTCAGCTTAGTGTCTGTCAATGGGTCTATAATGGAGCCCAAATGACTGCTCAAAATGCGGGGCTACAAAACAAATGCGGTTCTGGGAAAAACATTAAGCTCAAGTCAGAGAAGAACGACAAATATATGCAAATCTATATTTTTTTCTTATATTAAAGGATTTTGATTTTATAAATTTTAAGTTCCTTATATTGAAAAGAATCATACTCTTTTAACATCTTTCTAAAAAACTAAAAACTTTGGTAATACTAAAATATGTTTTCATAAACATTTTAGGTTCCTTTTTAACACCATGATACTACGAATTTAGTATAATACTATATTACATTAAATAAAAATTATTTAATAATTATTTATAAACATTTTTTTAATTATTAACTTAAGCATTTGATGCTAGAAACTAAGTAAAAAATACGGAAAAATTTAAGGACATTTTTTTCTAGGTCTAAAAACAAATCTATAATTTTCTGATATAAAACAATTCCAAATATTTAATTCTAAGTTCCTAATTTTGAAAAGATTCATACTCTTTGAACATCTATCTCTTATGTAATGAAAAAACTTTGGTAGTATTCAAAAATGTTTTCATAAACATTTTAAATGCATATTAAACAGCAAGATTCTAGGAATTTAGTATAGTATTATATTCCATTAATTAACCAATTTTTTATTTTTTAAATTCCTAACTGAATTATTTCATGCTAGAAACTAAGTAAAAAAGGCGGAAAAAATTAAATTAATTATTTTTCTAGGTTTCTCAATTTTTTATCACAAAAGCAGTGAAAACTGATTTCCACTTAAATATTGAAATTTAAAGTTATCCAAAGCTTACAATAGGAATTTTTGTTCTCGTCCTTGAATTCCATCGATATACCCAAACAGATTGCGGTTCGGTTTCGTTCTCACTGGTCCGCAGCAATATACGTACATATATCTGTTTTGCATATCAGCTCGACACTTAGCACTCCCTAAGCCCCCCGTATTACCCCCCTTCCACCCGTGCATGGTGTTATATGGAATAAAGTCGAGGCTGACTTGGGTATTCAATGAAATTATCATCTAGCTGTGCACGATTCGCCTCGGTACGTGTCGTCGCCTGGATATCCATAGCTGGAGCTTTCGGCTGTCCTTGTGCCATGGAAGTCCTGCACATCCCGCTCATCCTGCGAATCCAGCCCCCACGCCCACTTCCCATAGCTGGGAGGGGTCCACGGTCAAGCTGCTTATCTCACACAAAACACTGGTTGCTTTGGCGAAAGAAAACGACGCGACTTGCCAAACAGGAATTGGAGCAAAAAATCGCAAAAGTGAAATGTCGAAATCTTTTCTATTCAAAGCGCAGCAAGAAAAATAGATTCGCAAATATTATACACAAGTTTATAGCGTGCCAAAATCTAGTAGTTTTTTTGTTCACCTCCCTCCCAAAATTCAATTGTTTGATCCGATTTTGCCTCAACAAGTTTCTCGTTGAGGAACGACTATTTGCCCGAGTTAAAGCCTCTAGGTGGGGAGAGGTCATAAAAGAATTCAGGAAATGGAATTCGCAATACTCTCGGACATGCATAAAAACCAACGAAGGGGTAGGATTTCCAGCCGAGGCAGTTAAAAGGCAGTTTTATATTCATTACGAGTCAAGCTGCAGGGTCAAAAAGAACAACAACAACCAGCTGGCTGGAGAAATGGCAACAGCAACATCAACAATTTACGACTCCAAACCGAGTAGGACGGCTTTTTTATAGTTACCACAGTTCACCTCACACGAAAGCAGCCTTTTTGCTCCTGCTCACGCACACATAGCCAACCGCATAACCCACACTCACAAAATGGCCGCCAGTAAAAGGTAAAACAAAATACTTAACAATCTCAAAGGATTTTATATCTTTTAAACAATATTTATAAAGTTTAGTGTTAGGCAGAAAATAAACATAAATATTTTTTTGCTAAATAACCATTTAGATTTTAACAAAGTTATAACGTTTTCTTCTTGAGATTAAAATGAAAAAAAAGTTACTCTCAGTAAAAAAATATTTACTTAAAAAATTTCCAATTATTATAATAAAACAAAAAATCCTTTCATTGATAAATATTTATTTATATTTTAACGTTTTCTTAATAAAATTAAATTCTAAAAAAACAAAATTACTCTCAGTTAATAAATAACTTGTCTAACAATATTAATTCTTATTGATTATAAATATTAAAACTATAGTCATTAAAAATTTACATAAAAATGTTCGATCCAAAAGCTGTAAAAAATACTACTTAGAATTAAAAAATAGTTTTTTTTTTGCTTCTAGCTAAAACAGGAACTAGCGTTATCTAAACTAGAAAAAACAGCATCGCAAATGTTTTGAAACAGAAATATTAAACCATTACTTAAAATGTACCCAATTTGAACATTTAAAAGAATCTGAATAAAATTCTTAATAAGGTTTACTGTTTATGAAACATGTTTTAAATTGTTGTAATATTTATATTATAAAAATTCCAATTATTGGTAGGAATTTTGTAACATTTAGGAACACCTGATAAAAGATAAACAGATAAAGAAGGATAAGTTTGCCATAGATAATATAATATAATAACTTTTATGGAGCTCGGCAAACTCGTTTGCCTCTCAATTTACTTGAAATTAGAGTTTCCATGCCAAGTTAGTTAAAGTTTTAAAAGTTTATAGTCAAATGCAAGGTTCATCAAAACGCTTGAAAAGCATTAGACGAGGAAAATCTAACGGCAGCATTATTGAAGGACGAGTCCGCGCACTACCACTCGAGCACACATATATATAGTAGCTAGGTATTCGAGTACATAGGTATATAGAGTACATGCTGTAGACACACCTAAGGTGAAGCCCCAAGTTGGCTTAGACAACGGCAAAAATATTGCAGTGGCGAGGCATGGGAACAGCTGAAAAAGTGAAAGTAATGGGCAGGCCGAAACTTTTTCTTTCGCCTAACTAACCTGGCTGAAACTCAACTCCGCTCGGCTCAATCTGAAGGACTTTCGGCCCGCAGTTTTTCGTTTCTGCCTGCTGCCTGCTGCCTTTGGCAATTGCTTATTTGTTTTGCGCTAAAAATTAAGCGGCCACGAAAAGTTTGCGGGTTTGGTAAATTACTTTACACGCCACTTGAACACGCAGGCAGCGCACAAACAAAGCAACCAGCGAACATGAGGCAAACACATTTAATTAAATTAAAAATAATAGATAAAGACGAGCGAAAAATAAACTTCTATTAGAATCAAGTGTTAGAACTTTAGGTTTAGATAACAAGAAACTTTTAAAGTGTATTAAGTTAAAGATAATTTTTCCTTATAATAACTAAAATTGATTGAATAAATACAATTAGTATAAAGTAAAAAACTGAAATTGCTACCACCATTTAGACAACTCAAGGTCCTGTCAATTTTTACAATTTTCCCCCCACTGACATCAGTTGATGTTGGCAACCCATCAATTATAATAACGATTGCCTTTCAATGGGAATAAGTGATTGTTATCAGATACCGAGCACAGCAATTACTCTGCACACACAAACTGCGGCCCAATGATAAGTGGCCAACTTAGTCAAGGAATGGCTCAAATAAAACAGGATACAGAAAGCAAAATGGATGGAATGGTTAAAGTCAAGCGAGTTGGCCGCACTTTATCGGGCAATTCCTGGCTGTTTTCCCCATTAAAGTGCCACGCATAAACGAAGCTGCCTGATAAGAGATACATTTTTTTACATACTTTCGTTTCAAGTTACAGGCGACGACACAAGACGAGTGATTTGGGTTTTTTTTTTGCACTAGACACGCACGTTGACATTCAATTTAATTAAATGTGGTTTGATTGAATATGTTTAGCAGATTAATATTTTAAGCACACTGATCTATATTCAAGCTCTTTAAAACTGGTATTTTCGTATTTTTTTGTGGTTTTTTTTGGTAATGATTTATGTATTTACATTTATCTGTTCGTTTTATCTTTGGGTTTGTAATTTTGCTACTGTTGCTGTTTGTTGCTTTTGGGGAAATTCTTCTGTATATTATTTGGTTTTTGGCTTGAAGGTGCTGTGTTGGTGTGTTAACGAAATGAGGAAAGATTGTCTACTGAGTGTGCGAAACGATGGCGAGTCCCGTCGAACCCAAGGAGAGTTGCCTTCGCCGTACCACCGTGCGTATGTGTGATATGCGTTTCGTTTTGTTTTAGGAAAGTGCGCGCGCAAAATGCCAAACAGCTGTGCCGTCTCAGCTGCTGTTAGAAGAGAGAAAACGAGAGCGAGAGAGCGAGAGAGCGGGAGATATACCTGGAGAAAGTTTTCTCTGCAGCGCACGCTCACTGCCGGAAAGGGGGGCGGGGAAAGGTGGCGCTAAAGTGAAAGTAGCCTTGTTGATTAACATCCTTCAGAGTTTACCCACATTGGAAAGGTCGCCAATTTCACTGATAATAACATTCGTCCATGCTGGCAATGCCGCCACAGCTGTTGCGAGAGCGAAGCGGAAACGGAAAGAGCGCACCGGAAGTGACTCGGCCAAGTGGCATTTCCCCGAACAAATTCAAACGCCAACAAATATTCGTATTAGGCACAACTGGAAAAGGAAACGCTGTTTTATTCAACAATTAATATTATAGAAAAAAATTATAGAAATTAGCAACATGCTGATTGTGGCCGTAAAATCAATAATGCCAATTGTGCTTATTTTTAAATTTCTTTCTAAAATTTAGAAATCTTGCCCTTAAATCGTCAACTTTGAAAATAGACAAAAAATTATATTTTTTTTTACCAAATATACCTTAAAACTAGAAATTTTTATACTTTAAGGCAAATTTACATATCTAATGGCTGGCAATTCAAAGACAAGATTTCTAAATTTTAGAAAGACATTTTTATAAGTTCATGCAAGTGACTCGGACAAGTGGCATTTCCCCGAACAAATTCAAAAGGCCAACAAATTAGCCACAACTGGAAGAGGAAACGCTGTTTTATTTCATAATTAATATTATAGAAAAATTGAAATTAGAAACATACTGAGATCTTGTGACCTTATATTAATGTAAAAAAAATATATTTCTAATATTTACAAATGTGGCCCTTAAATCTTTTAAAAATGGACAAAAAAATTTTAATGTACCTTTAAATTTTACTTAAAAGATGAAAAATTCTGGCCCTTTTCCAAAGCTCTAAGGTGTCAAAATTTTAGAAAGATTTTTTTAAAAGTGCTTCCTAAAAACATATGTAAAAAATCACACTTAAAAAACCATTACTAATTTTAATTATGTCTTTTAAGTAGATGCGGTTTCTTAACAAGTAAAAGTGTTTCATGTTTTACAAAATATTACGGATTTAAAAATTTCGAATTTAGTTAAAAATGTACCCCTAAAGTTAAGTGCTAAAATGAATAAAAAATTTAAAGATTTACTATTGAAGTTGCTATAGCGTTTTACTATTCTGAAAACGTTTATGAGAATGGTTCAATCCATTAGTACCACCTTTTGAGAAACTGTAACTCAAACCAGATACGTGACAGTAAATCGCAAGCATTAGCTATCTGAGAAGTTCCGTTTGTCAAATCGCAAGTATTAAAGCTACATTTACATGACGATTTCTACGCCGAACACGAAGCCCCAGCAACCGGGAAAAGTGACAAAGCAAAAGCATAAACTATCGATGCACTATATAACCAAGTAAATTCAGAAACTTCGTCGCACTCAGCGAAAATGAGCGAAATGTGGAACAAAACGTTTATGGGAATAGTAATCTTTTTTGCGATGGCCAGCTGTGGAATGGCCATACCGACAGAATTAACCAGATACTCTCAATTGGGGTAATTAATTCTACAATTAACCTATTTAATTAAAGATGGTAAACTTGTTTTGTTCACTAGACAAGCACCATCAACGGAGGCCAACAACAGTGTGGTAAGCACCACCAATCACCTGGGGTTGCAATCGGAAACATCCACGGCACCTCCGGACTTTGAATACGCCCTTCTGGGTGAGGATCCCAAGGATCAACAGTGGTTTCGTGTCAGTCTCACACCGAAAACCAACAAAACGGGCTACCGGGCACAGTTCGCCACTCGAAAGCAGCCGCCCTTCGACTCGCAGGTGGCCCATCGGCATGACAAGACCATTCAGGATCTGCTCAACTGGCTGGATCGTTCCGAGGATCAGAGTCTGTGGAAGGTATATCGTGATCTTTTGGCATACACGCCGCAGGCGGAGTCATCTCAGGAGTTTGGTAATGGCAACGAAATCCAAAAAGAGGAAAAGGTGCCGAGGAAGAAGGGATGCCTAAGGCACCATCATCGGCTGCTCCTCGTGGGAGATGAGGGAACCAGCACTACAACAGAACAACCAACAAGGGACAGTCATCCGCAATCGAACAACAACTTGGTTTACTTCATAAAGGGCCTAAAGTGACCAAAAGTGTGGTAATTCAAAATATTAAAAGCTTCTAATAACGAAAGCAAAGCTTTAAAATAAAACAGTTTAATGTACTTGTCTTAATCTAAATTTTAAAGCAGATTACAATTTTCCTAAAAATACACAAATGAATACATAAATATAAAACCATTAACCGTGTTTTATTCTTTGTTTTAAAAACATTATTACTTTAACTTCTTTAATTCTAAGAAATATATTGAACATTGGGATACATTTTACAAACAATTTCATTAAATACTTGTTATAATCTAATTAGTAAAGTTTAAAAATATCAAGATGCATTTAATATTTGAATATGTTCTTTTTAATATTTAATTCTAAATATATATATTTAACTAAGTTTGAGAAATATTTAAAATTTGTTTCACATTTTGTTTGAATTTTACAAATATGAAATTGTCATTAAAAGCTTTTTTATTAACTAAATATTACAGTTTAAAAATAACAGTTAAACAACTAAATATTTTAAAGAAAATTCTATTTTTATCGTGTCCTCTTTTTAAATATGTAACTGTATGCAACTTGTATTTTCACTATTTTTGCTAAATTTAAAAACAAGTAATTTTCATTAAATACCTTTTATTATCTAATTAGTAAAGTTTAAAAACTTAAAGACAACTTTTTAGCAGATAAATAAAATATATAATATTTTATGTGAAACTTTGTTTTTATCATTTCGTTAATTCTTAAAATTTATATTTAACTTATTTTAAAAAATGTGTATAAATTTGACTAAAACAAGCTGGTAACTGTCATTTAATATCTTTTTTTTAACTAATTAGTAAAGTTTAATAATATGATGATGAGTTTTAATCAGATAAACAAAAAATTGTATATTATATGTAAGACACTATTTTTATCAAATCATTTAAAACCGAAGAGTTCCTGAGCTTTCGGTGCACATAGCTTTTACCAAAATTCACCTAATTTCTAAAACTTTCACCATTTTTGCTCTTATACACAAGTTAAACTTTTATAGGTGGCTAGGCCGGTTTGTAGAAGTTTACAAACTGTCTGATAAGCGAAATGTAGACAACTGAAATGGGGTCTTCACAAAGAATTGTCGGCCCAGTTAGCTGACACTTGCTGCTCCACATTGGCTGGGGAAAAATAAGCAAGTCAAGAGCAGAGCAAGAAACATTGAGCTTGACCTGAACTTTGGCGGATGATTATTGCTTGAATTCCTTCACGGTAGCCTGGCCAAGCTCATCTCTGTTGGCCCGTTCCAGGCGGTCATCCTCCAGCTCATGGGCCGCCTGGTAGGTCATCTTGCCTAGCTTCTTGTTGTAGACCAGCAGACTAGGATTCCGTTGCGTTGATCTCCGATCCCCCAGCGATGTATATCCCTGATCGTAGAGGCAGCAATAGGGCAGATCATTGGACCGAATGTAGCTCCAGATGTCGTGATAGCTCCAGTCAAGCAGCGGGAAGATTCGCATCATCGCTGGCCATCCGTTGTCGCTGGGAAGCATCTCTTCCAGGTTCGAACCACCAGGATCGCTGCTCCGGCAGCCGAGAAACATGGCCTTCACCTGGGGATTCTCGGTCAGCAGCTGTTCGAAAGCAACCTTGAGGATTCCCTTGTAGCGTCGCACCTGCAATCCATACCGCTGAACACAATCATCGATAAACATCTCCAGTTCCTCGAAAGGATCCGCGGATCTAACATATACCGCTCTTAATGGCATAGAAGATGGCTTTACTTTTGCCAAAATATCCAGCAAGACCGTGCAATCCTTGCCACCATTGAAGCACAGCATCATCTCATTTGGCTTATACAGAGTCATGGCACGTTTTATCAACTCGCCGGAGTGCTCAAGTTTTTCCCTCAATTGGTCATTCAAACTTTGCACTTCAACTGGCGGCACATGCAACCGGCGATTCTCAAGCTGATTATACCACATTCTTTGCCAGAATTGAGGTGGGAATTTCATTTTAACAAGCATAACAGAAATTTAAACTTATGGGCGAATTATATGACAATTTAAGTAGAGCACCCACATTTAATTTCGTTTGGATTCTAAAATAAATAAAAACATCATTTCATAAGTGTTAGATTTCTATTATTCCTTAAAAAAAAAGAAATTAATGAGATCTTTCATAAACAGATACACTTTGTATAAAATCTCCCTTTCCTTAAAAACAAAAACCTTTTTAGTTTATAATTTAATTAAACTGAAATAATAATAATTGTAATCAGTTATTATCTAAGATAAATTCTGGTAATAAATTAAAATTACCAAGTGTTTGGATTTAGCAAAATACATATGCACATTTCATACACACAAAAAGAAAACTTAGTAAAATTAACTGTAATAATTGTCAAACAGTCCCCAACCATCAAAATTGTCAAAAATAGTTACTTTTACAACAACAAACACACACAAAAAAGTAAACTCACACACCCAAAGCAAAAACAAAATAGTATTTTGAAAATACACGTAACTATCTTTATAATTACTTAACTATCTTCATTGGTAAATTTTACAAAGCAAATTTTTTTGTGTGTAGTAAAATTGTTAATGCAACTTGGATGGGTGAGCGCCAACTCAAGATTTAAAGAACTTGTGGAAAAGGTTGTTGCTAAGCACATAAATTTTGTGCTATGCAATGCATTTTGCGCCCTTTCCTAGAAAATTCTGAATTATGGAATTCCGTTTAATTTATATTATTAAACAATATTTGCTAATCGTTTTTTTCCTTTTTATATTTCTTAGAATTTAGGACTTTTCCCATAATGATTTAAAACCATAATTTTTTCGATTTATAGCAGGCATCTTAACAGTTAAGACTTAAATTTAAAATTATACTTTAAACTGTATTCCTCAGTGATAAATCCTAACCTTTTTTTATAATTTAATTTACTGTTATTTTCGGACTTTAAATTGTATAGTCGCTAAAAATACTATACTCTACACATAAACGAGAATAATATTATTTTATCAGTAAAAAATAATCAATAAAAAAATAAATAATAATAACAAAATAAAATATTTTTTTACTATTTGATTATTTATTATTTTATTTTTTTTATTGATAAAATCAAATAAATATTTATTTTGTTCTTTTTGTTTTATCAAAGTTTATTTCCGTTACTTTCATAATTCATGAATTTGGCATGCGACAATTTGTTTACTCAACAAGTTCAGTGGCCCAAAAAAAGTAGAGGAAATGTTTGTTCTTTTCGCTTTCTGTTGGCCATGCAGAAAAGCCCCACACACGTCGACTTCGATGGGGTCGTTGGGTAGACCGAAAACTTGGTCATTGCTTGCCTCTGCAGTTTTGATAACGCAGCGCAGAGTATATAAAGCCCAAGTGGCGAAGGCAGAAGCATCGCAGTCTGCTACCAACCAGTCTAAGAAATCACCAACCACCAGCCAACATGAAGTGCATCGCCATCATCTCCACCATCTGCCTGCTGGCCGCTTTCGTTGCCGCCGATAAGGACGAAAAGATGCTCGGCTCGTCCTATGGCGGTGGCTACGGCAAGCCCGCCGCTGCTCCTGCCCAGGCCTACGCTGCCCCCGCTGCTCCCGCTCCTCAGGCCTACGCCGCCCCAGCTCCATCCTACGCTCCGGCCTCGATCCCGGCTCCTGCCTGCCCCAAAAACTACCTGTTCAGCTGCCAGCCCAACCTGGCCCCAGTGCCATGCAGCGCCCCCGCTCCCAGCTACGGATCCGCCGGTGCCTACTCGCAGTACGCCCCCGTCTACGCCCCGCAGCCCATCCAGTGGTAGACTTCTCCATAGAAGCCACTGACCCCAAGGAACAACCACTACATTGCATGAAAAAATAAAAAAAAATATTTATGATGAATCGTAATACTTGATTTTGTTTAAATTTGTTTGGGTTATTTGGGAGGTTGGGATTGTATAAGGGAAAACGCTTTAAATAGCAATATTTTATCGCTTAATAAATGGTAATATTTTGAGAAACCCTTCCATATCAATCATATCTTGGTAAAATCTTTTTAGGTTTTCTGACATCCTAATGAAATATTTAGGTAATAGATAGCTTTTCAACACAAAAGTAAAAAAAACTTAAAAAATATTTAGGCAAGTTTGTCTTTAATTGTAATCTTTCAATTAACACATTCGTGGTTAATAAATTTCCGTAAAAAAAGAACAATAAACGTTAACAAACTTTATATCTTAAGTATTAAAGTCGCTGAATGAAACAGCCGAAGCACTTGGAATCAGCTCACTAGAAAGCTGTAGCTACATGAGTTGTTTTCAAAAAGAAATTAGAGTGAACTAATAATGGCAAATGCTTTAAAATGTGAAGACATCCAAAATAATTAAATTCGTTTTGTTCGGATAAAAATGGAAATCAAACCCATCATTTTTGTTGAGTTAAAAAAAACGAGTGGTTGACCTATCCTTAATAATCTTCCGGATCAACTTCATCATCAAAGAATCGCGCCGCTTGTAACTGTTTTCTTATGGCTCCCACTTGGGTTAGGATTTTAGGCGATGACGTTGAAACGGTGAATTTTTGCACGGCCGGCACCTGGTTAGAATGGTAAGTATGTAGTTCATACAATATTATATTAAATTTTAGAAGTAATCCACTTACCTCCCAGCGCTTTTTTAGATTGTCAATCTTGCGCTGACTATTTTCAGCCAAGAGTGCACCAGTCTCCTGTCGCGTCATTTTGGGCATCTCGCGTAGCAGAGGCATTGAGAGATTGTGACCAGCCGCCTCCCGAAGGACAACATCCCTTCTGGCCAACGATTGTGGTGTCGTTTGAGTGCCCCGATGACGGGAATCACTTTTGCTTCTCTGCAACTCCCGCTGCTGCAGCTTCTGGTGCTGCTTGGCGGCCAGATCGCCATAGTTTTTGAGGTAGCGAGACAACCGCTGATCTGTTTGTCTGCGCACCCGCTCCACAGCCTGCTCATCGGCACTGTCTACTTCGAAACTGGTGTTGGCACTCCCCGATGTCGCTGGCAGCTGTTCGAGGATAGACGGCTTAACAGGCGTGGCCTTATAGTCGGAATGGAATACCGAGTTGCGAGCTATGTTAACGGAGTATGGAGGCGATGCATCGGCCTGATTGCTGTCCGTGGAATCCTTAGCCGGTGGAACAGCATAGTTTAGTTCCAGGACTTGAAAGGCGTTGTCCGCAGGCTCCCTGATGGTCTCCTTGTCATTGACATGCGTGCGCTCCGTGTCCCTGCCGCAAGCAACCTCCTCCAGGCAAAACGAGCACAGATTGCGGCGACAGTTCATGCATACATTGCGCTCCCGCTGGCACGCCCTGCAGACATCGCTTTTGGCCAGGCACTGGCTGCACATGGCATATAGCCGCTCGCACTTGTGACACACCAAAGCGTAGCTGCTCTGGCAGTTATGGTTTGCATCATCCTCCCGACCTTCATCACGGTCCTCCTCCTTTCCCTCCTCTGGGTCTTCGCTTGGTATTTCTCCATTTTCTCCATTCCGCTTGGGCTCCTTTTGCTTGAGTTTTACTGCCAATTTCCGCTGGCATCGCAGGCAGCAGCTTTCGTAGCTCTTTAGGGGCTCATCGCAGAGCGGACAAATCTTATCGCAGAGATGGAAGCACTCGCGCTCGATCTTGGCCATTTGGGGCACCTCGAAGTCCAGCTCAACGGCCGGCGGCAAGGGCTGACCACGTCTGTACTCGTGATGCGCTGAGTTGCTGAAGTATTTGTACACCCGGTTGGCGTTGCTTTCAGTGCTGATATTACTGGCGTTGTTGTTTCTGCCCTTCAGACGCGTTGTCCTGGGCGTTTCGGCTAGATTGTTGGTCTCCTTGGCGTGCAGCAACTGTGCATCCTGTTCCAGCTTGGCCAACAACTGTTCGCGCATCAAGCGGTTCTGCTCCGAGTCGATGCGAGCCTGCCAGCAAAGTGAACGAAAGCAGGAGAGGTTTTATTCAATTACGAAAACAAAGCTATATTGCAATTAAGTTAATGTGGATAAACGAAATCAGAGGCTCTAATACTGCTATCAATTACAATTCATTTTCTCAGCTGAGCCATTTATTTTGGTGACTAAAGATTATGAATCTAATTGTATAACCAATCAATGGCAATTAAGTGTAATCGAATTTTGGGGCATGTAATCGCAATCTAGTTATATAAATAAACTCAAGGTTCTGCGGATGGCTAGTTAACCGTGCGGTCGATAAAAAAAATAACACTTTTAAATGACCCAATAAATCCAGTTAAATGTTTTATGTTTAAAAAAAACTAGGTCTAAAATTGGGAATAATTTAATTTTAGATTTAGAAAATTAAGAATAATTTAATTTTAGATGTAATTTTCTTTGTTTTGATATTAATTTTAAAAACGATTGATTAATTTGAGTTATTAACGAATTATTTAAGATTTAAGTGTCTATGACTTCTTTATCAATAGGTATAAAAACAAATTTTTATAAATTCACAAATAATCCTTACCCTTTCAACCCGCAGACGCTCCTTTTCCAACTGCTCCTCCAACTGTATTGTCTTTAATTGTGCCTCCAGCCGCCTGTTGGTAAATATTGATTAGTTATAGATTTAAAAATACATATTTATTTAAAAATAATAAATACCTGGTTAAGGCCTCTTCCTGCCGTCGCTCTTTTTCCCTTATCAACTCTATGGAGCGGCGTTTCTCATCGATTTGCTGCATCAAATCGCGCTGGTAATCCTTTTTGCGAGCTGTTTCCAGCTCGGCACTTCGAAGATTGCGCTCCATGATGCCTTCGCCTGTTACAATATTCGAGAGCTCCACATGTCCCAGGTCCTGGAGGAGTTTTTGACGCGTTGTGCCTGGCCGAATTTTGGGCGGCACATAGTTGGGATTACTATTTACAATTAACTCTAAGTCAGTCTTATCCGTTGTGCTGTGGTTCGAGGTGCTTGTGCTGGATTGGCTGGAGCGGGGAACTGGAGCTGGAACCGCAGCTGCTTGGGATGCCTTCCTCACTTGTCCCGGTCGCTGATGCTTGGTGACCGGCGGATGGAGCATCTAAAATACAAATAAAAGAAACATTTATTGTAAGCTCATAAATCTTACACTTCTTAGCATTACGAATGTTCACACATAATCAAAATATTTTTTTATGGTAATATCGCAACGCTCACCTGGTGCTTGAGAAAGTTCTGCTGGTTCTCGCGCTGTCGCTCACGCAAATAATTCTGCCTCTTCTGGTTTTCATTGTTAAAGCCGGGGAAGTACGAATAAAATGTGTCCGTAACCCATTGCTCCATATCATCCTGCGTGCGAGAGAGAAGAAACGAATGTGAGTGTTCCGTCGTTCTAGCTTGCGAGTGGTTCCTTGGAGGAGGAAGTAAATATATATTTTCATATATTCCTTATCGGGCGCTTTCTTTTTCTAACTCCCCGTGTTCCGTTTGGCGACACTAACCACCAGCAAGAAGCTTGTATACATTTTTATATTCGCCGCGAGGGCCACAAATTATTGCGACTCCGTTGTTCTCCGTCTGGTTTTTGGGTCAGCGGCACCAGCACTTCAGCAGGAGCTGCTCCAGCGAACACTCCACAATGCCTACTGCCATTTTTGCACATAATTTTTATGCCGTCGACGGCGCAAATCGCGTGCACCGATGGCATCAACAAAATTATATATAATCCAAACAGCGAAACGGAGACAAGGGGTCGACTAAGATACTACCTACTTATTTTATACCTATATTATAATATTTATTGGTATTATTACAATAATATGCCTTATAAATTAGTGTGATCTAATAAATATTACATTTAAATTTTTTAAAAATATTTCATTTTGAGTTTTTTTAAAACATTTTCAAAATGTTTCCCAGTTACCATACTTTTTCAATCATTTTTTAAGTATATTGTTTAAATATTCCAAGAAAAGCGTGGATAGTTTCAATTTGATCTATTTTAATGTATTTCTTAACCTAATACTTCTGATATTGCTTGATCCTTCAGCCTCGAATGCCCATTTCCTTGAGGGGTAACAAAAATAATAACATAAAGGACGAGACGCTTCGTGAAACGACTGAAGGCGCCTTCAGCACTCGGTTGAGACGTTTCTCAACGCCAGTTTATCAACAAGGCCCAGCTGTTTCAGCCTACTGCTGACTGGTGTGCCGCCAGTCGAAAGGGAACCTGCACTTCAATTTATTAGCTGCATGCATTACGCTTCGCTCGCTATTAGCCCTGATGATGTGCGCCTTAATTAAAGTACGTTTTAACGTTTTCATCATTTGAGGTGAGTGCCTGAATAGACCGAGGATATCCGAGAAACGTTTTTTTTTTGTTCTGCTTTGCATAATTAAGAGCAATTTCAGCATGTGATAGTTAATACTCGGCTAAGGGTTCAGTCCTGCTGCAATGAAAGTTGAAAAAGCAATAGCTTGCGAGTAATTCAGGTCAAGGAAACTATCAAAATGAAGACTGCAAATCAGAAGAGCAAGTGGTGGCACGTAGGGATCTGAATTACGGGGTCACGCAGTTCATCTCAGGTGGGGGAAAAGTGGGTTCCGTTTTGGCTGGTGCTATTAACCAAAGTCAAGAGGCCAAAACAGTGGGTTGCAATCCAGTATGGAAATAGTAAATATTCTTCTTAAAAAAAATTAAAAGATCTTAACTAACAATATAGGATGGGATAAGATAGGATAATAGTTATAAATTCCTAATAAATACATTTTAAAATTAAAAACCTATATTTATTCATTATTTTTAGATGTAATAAGCTTTTGTAAACAATATTTTAAATTTTTAATATTTTATTATATTATTTTTAATGACATTTTTAAAGCTGATTTACCCACCGTTAAGCAGTCACTTTAACGACTCTGTTTACTACGCCCATTCACAGGATTGATTGCGTGCCGCTTCGAAATTGGGTTAACTAAGTGCCAGCTAGTTGCTGTACGAAAAGTGCGAAACCTAATGAAAATGCGTGTGAAAGCCGAACGATATTGGATGCCTTTGTTGTCGCCACGCATCGCTGTAAGTTCAAGGGCAGTTAGGGGAATTTAAAGTAATTTGAATGCTTCGACAGTCAGATGACCTCAATTTACCCTAGTCGACGTCATAGCGATTAGTCCGACCATCCCTAACAAGCATTTTAATGGCCACTTGTCTGTCTGCCAACGGCCTTGTCCAGGTCATGACTTTCATTTCCGGTATATTTGTAAAACTCAATTGGCGTTGGAGTTTCCGTGTTTGGTTCTAGCTTTAACCCATATACAATGCATGTTACACTTATATACACAGAGATAGCAAGGTTCTAAACTATATAGGTTAATATTTAGTAGCGTTTTAGTTAAATAAAGCTGTTGAACTGTTTTTAAATTTATAGCAAAGGAAGGAAGGACCTTCAATATCCATTATCATTAGCCTTTTATGAAATCCATCAGAGGGCGGAGTTGACAGCAGGGCGTGTTCAGCAAAAGTAGATTGTGCACTTTCACACCAATAAACATTAAATGAGGAAGTGAGTCGACAAAACAAAGAGACTTTTAGGTCCAAAAACATTACATGGTAATTACATAAACCTTTGAACTTCCAATATAATTTATAATTTGGTAGGAAAAAAAGGTTAAGAAAAGAAAAAGCATTTTCTAATTAAAAATTCTTTGTAAAAATGGCTTCCTTGCTAAATTAAATTGAATTTCAACTAGACAACTGATTGATTGACAATTATTTTTAAACATCCTCGTGCTTAACTGAACCCATGTCAGTTTGGATATTTTTAGAAAACGTTCAATATTTGCTTTACGTCACTCTGATTTTTTGGGTTAACTTGTGGCGCCTGCCGGTTCGCCAAATCATGACAATTAGACGGCCTCTTTCAACGCGTTCCGTTCGCTGGGTTTTGATTTGCCGGCAATCAGGGGCACGCCTCACCTCATAAAGGTCTATTTTGTGGGTATATATCGAGAACCGAATGGGCACTTGGTGATTTCAAGTTCAGGCCAACAAAAGCGAACGCAACAAACGAGCTTCGAATTACAACTGAGAGCGGTGCCAGCAAATTCATTAAGCGAATGGCTCGTTCACACACAGCCGGAATGGTTGGTAACTGGAGCACGGAATCGACTTACTACAGTAAAGAGCAGTAGCAGTAGCAAATTCAAGCGGGCCATGCAACATTGATAGCGGAAGGAAACGAGGCCACACTTAAAACGCAACAAAACACGGACTGGTCAAGAGAAATAATGTGAATAATTAAAATGCCTAACTAATTTGGCTGTTCCCTAATCCACACACACTCGCTGGGGTGCAAACTATTAGGGTATGTCATCTAAATGGAGGGGTGAGCGATGGACTAGCAATTATTTACCAATAATATAAATAATGCAAATTGAAAAGTAAAAACGGGAAACCAACGTGAGCTAATTCTAAGGCGCGTTAAATATTTCTAAGTTTTCTAATTGTAAATGCAGTATGCATAGGTACTTTTCTTATATAAGTACTTACAGGTGAGGTTAAACAATCGTAAGATTAAGATAGTATTTTTTTTAAACTATTTTTTAAGTAATACATTAGTTAGTTTTGATATCTCTAGAGACCAGCGAATGAACACAGCTGGCAAGAGCTAAGAACACTGTGAAATCTTAAGAACAACTAATGTGAAAATTCGAAGAGTTTGGGAAATGCTCGAAAATACAAACGCAACGAGGCGTGGAGAAACCAATTTCGCACAAATATGCCATAAATATGGCAAGTCGCCTGACAAATTGGCGAAACGATGCGATGCGGTAAGAATCACCAGTGAAGCGCAACGCACATTCTAGAGCTCGATCTCTAAAACGGATTCAGTGATTGTGCACAGGGAGAAAAAGGCGCTGGGTAAGCATCTACATTGCCTATACTTTAGCAATATGTACATAAATAATCTTAAATCGAAAAATATTTAGGAAGGGTAAATGGATTGCTGTATTGTTTTTTACATTATAATAAAATATTAATATGGAGCTACATGATTTTTAAAACAAATCAAAATGTTGTTGGGGTCCAGTAAGACTCATTAATTAATCTTCTTTCATATAAATATTTTTCTGGGATATAAAAGATCTAAATCGAGGTGATAGCCGAAAGCTAAGCTAACGAACTTAGAGGTTTCCTTGCCGCTTTGTTTCTTAAAATGGTACAATTGTTGTGTTTATGATCTTAAGTACAATCTTATAATCTTAATAATAATCTTATAAATTAAACTATAATCTTATCATTTCGATTTTACTCCCAGTGTACTCACCGACCGACGGATTGGCAAGCGGTTCTCGCTGAGCGGCCGCTCGTTCTCCAAATTGCGCCGCATCGACGCATCTGGCCACTTGTACTGACGAGCGCTGCCGACGAGCAGCTGGCGCTGATTCGCGAGTTCCTTGGTGGATTTCGAGGGGTTGGAAGGCGCCACCACCTCCTCCGGAAGCTCCTCCCCAACCCTCTCCAGTTGCAAGTCCAAGTGAAGTTCTTCGTTTTGGCCGCCGGTTGCCAGGGAAGACGATTGTGTGGCGGGTTCATTGGACTCCGTGGACTCCTTAGGCTCCTTAGACTCCTTGGCCCTGCGACATTGCACTTTGAGGTCCGGCGATTTCATTAGCAGGGCGGCGGCAGGACAAGGATTTTGGGTGGTCAGGCGCTGGCGCTCCTTTTGCAGTTGCTCGCGTTCCAGGGAACGAAAACTGTTGCAGGTCCATCTCTGTGAAACGAATAGTATAGTTGTGTACTGATAGCAACACTCCACATTGATGAGGTTATAGTGTAAATCAGGAAACTCACCATGTTGCAAGGTCCTCCAATTCGTGTTTGGGCATTCAATGCCAACGCAACCAAGCTTGTTTAATTATTTGCTCACCAAATGATCGAATAAATTACGCTTCCTCTTCGAAACAGTTGAATATTTTCCGCGGAATTTAGTGTGACCGCATCTTGGCTACCTGTTACTTCTCGCTCGACACTCGCTAACGCGTAAAGTTCCACATTTCTGGTCACCCTATCGCAGCAGTGTTGTAAAATGACAAACCGGAAACTGTTATTTTGATGTTAAACATAATTTAAATAAATACTGGGTGAACGGTTAAATTGCTGAATTGTTAAAGGTTATAAAGAAAAATTCAGCAATTGTTAATATTTCAGCTATTTAAGCTGTTATTTGTTAAATATTTTAAAGGAACTTAAAAAATTTTTAACTGGCGCCCAATAACTGGAGCCAATTTGAAATTGGGGAGTTATTTTCAAATTTTTAAATATGGTCACAGCTTACCAAAAATATAAACAGGACGAAGTTTATATTTTTGGTTTTGTTTATATTTTTAACTTATATAAGGACATTGGAATGCGTGAAATGAATGAGTGGTTAAAAAAACAAACAATCCGTATGAGTAAACATTTTTTTTTTTAAATGGAATTCGTTTAATATTTAATTTTTTTTTTAATTTTAAAGACTTTTTAACGATGATATGAAAAAATGCATTTAAATATTTAAAAAAAAAGAATTTAAATCCCAAAAAAGCTAAACGGGTATTCCGAGACAAATCAGTCAGATATCTAGGAATATCTCTTCGCTCGGATCGATTTCATTTTATAGATTTCTTTAAGAAGGAAATCATACCCCTACAAATTTTGTTAGTTTATTTTCCTGTGACATTATTGACGATAAAACTAAAATCAACATTTTTAGTCAGATATATTTCTAACGAATCGATTTAGAGATTTTTCAAAGTAAACCTATATTTTTTCGAACTGACGATGGGCACTTTGGGCAACCAGTTCATCCTGTCGCGGGAGCGTCGTCGCTTCGGGCGCCAGTGCCTCTTCACGGACCGCAACGAGATGATCCTGAGTGTGCAGCCCAGCGGGCGCCTGCGCCTCAAGTACATCCTGCGCAATCCCATCCACGAGAGGACGCAGCTGGGCGAGCAGTATGCCGCCTCCTCGGTGCTGACCCACAACGTGACCCTGGACACGCGCGGCATGAATCACTTTGAGGGCGGTTGGAATGTCAAGGAGGTGAACGTCATGGACGAGGAGTCCACGCTGCGCTATCGCAAGAAGGTGGAGCGCGATGACTCCTGGGGCCTCGAAGTGAACAAGCTGATGCACGACGTAGAGCAGATCAGTTCGGCCAACAATGCGGTCAACATCTACGAGGATTTCTTTGTGGATTTGCCCGAGGATCTGGGTCGAGGGATCAGCATGAAGATTGCGGCCAGGGGAACCCATGTCTTCCATGATCTGTGGATTCCAGCGCGCCAGCTGGTGATGTGCGAATGGCTGAACGCCAATCCCTCGCAGTTCCTGCTGACCTTCTCCAATCGCCAGAGCTTGGAACCGGACCACAAGAGGCAGCTTAACAAGCTGCCCGACTATGGCAACGACAATCCGAATGCGTTTTACATCTGGGACCTGGACGACGCCACCCGCCCGGTGGCCAACTACGATTGCGGGCGGGTCCTACTCATGGCCAAGATGTGCATGCGGGACGAGAGCTTCATGGTGGGTGGCTTCCAGGAGGGTCAGGTGGGCTTCTGGCAGACGGACAGCATGGGCGGACCCAAGAGGATGTGCCCCCTGGAGGCGTGTCATCGCGAGGCAACCTCTGCACTCTGTTGGGTGCACTCCAAGCTGAATACGGAGTTCTATTCGGGATCGTTGGATGGCTCGGTTAAGTACTGGGACACAAGGGATCTGCTGATGCCGGTGAATGAGGTCCTTGCAGAACCGAATCCCCAGGCTGTGCAGAACCGCCAGGATGCGCATGGGGTGACGGTCCTCGAATTTGAGTACACCATCCCGGTGCGCTACATCTTCGGCACGGACATGGGCTACGTGTTTGTCGGCAATCGCAAGGGACTCACTCCGCAGGAAACCATCCTTGGGGCCTATCAACTGTTCGCCGGTCCCATCCGCTGTGTGATGCGCAATCCGTTTTTCGTGAAGAACTTCCTGCTGGTGGGCGACTGGCGGGTGCGCATCTGGTCGGAGGAGGTGAAGAACTGCCCCAGCACCTTCTACTTCCGCCGCCCCAATCAGGTGATCAGTGGGGCCTGGAGCACCGGTCGCTGCTCGTTGTTCTGCATCGGCGATGACAAGGGCAATCTGGAGTTCTGGGACCTGCTCATGTCCCATAAACGCCCTATCTTGACCATCAAGTACAAGCATCCCGTCACCCATTTGGTGTTCAAGCCGGATGGCTCCATGCTTGCCGTGAGCCTGGCCAACGGCGACTGTCTAATGCTGCGGCTGGAGGAGGGCATGCGAAGTGCCACGGTCAAGGAGAAGTCCCTCATGATGTCGGTGAGTGTGCAGGGATCTCAGACAGAAAGCTTAAACTACACATAAAAACAAGTACGTCGCCGTAAAATCGATATGTCCACGTAAATTTCAGGTTATTCATACACACAAAAAAAAACATGTTCCTGTAAAATCGATATGGCCAGGTAAATGTCAGGTAATTCATACTCATATCGTTTGATATTAAATAATATAATTTGGCCGAATTTTCTCTCTCGGAGACTCTCTCACTTCGAAAAAGATATCAATAAGCCATATAAAGAGCAAAATGACGTGAGTTGAAGAGAGAAAGACAGATTCGAAATTCGAACTGACGTATTTCGAACATGTTGTTCACATTTTGATCATATCTATTTTACCGTGGCCCATATCAAGTTAAAATTAGTCTTAAATAATGTAATATTGACCTACGTTTCGTATCGAATTTTTTTGGGTGTACCCATACATTTTTACATGAAATATTCATAAAATTGATATTAAATAATATCATTTTCCGAGAACTCTCTCTCCCGGAGATTCTCTAACTTCGAAAAAGAGAGCAAGAAGCAATATGGCGAGCAAAATGACGTGAGTGGAAGCGTTATTACGTTTTTGACCTAATCAAATTTACCTGGCCCCATATCAAGTTAAAGTTTACATTACATAATGTAAAATCGATCTACGTTTCATACCTTTTTTTTTGTCTACACAGAGAGAATTAAGCAAGAACTTTACAATCAAATTGAAAATTGTTGTACTCAAAGCATAGCCAAGTACATAAGTTCTCACTTCAAAATCAATTTACGCTCCTTCAATACAACATTAAAAAAAACAAGAAAGAAAGCTAACTTCGTCCAGCCGAAGTTTATATACCCTTGCAGATCATTCCAATTCAATTTGAAATTACAAAAATGTTAAATTTAGATTTGCAAACAACAATGAACAAAATCATAGCAGTTTAGGTATTATATTGACATTTATTGATCGATCCTAACTATGACAAATCATCGCTCATTTCATTACCTTTCAGTGCCTTTTTCATCACTTTTCAGTGCCTATTTCATCGCTCACCATTTCATCGCCTATTTCATCACCTTTCAGTGCCTTTTTTATCACCTTCAGTGCTTAATTCATCGCCTATTTCATCACCTTTCAGTGCCTTTTTCATCACTTTTCAGTGCCTATTTCATCGCTCATTTCATCACCTTTCAGTGCCTTTTTCATCACCTTTCAGTGCCTAATTCATTGCCTATTTCATCACCTCTCAATGCCTTTTTCATCACCTTTCAGTGCCTTTTTCATCACTTTTCAGTGCCTATTTCATCGCTCAATTCATCACCTTTTAGTGCCTTTTTCATCACCTTTTAGTGCCTATTTCATCGCCTATTTCATCACTCTCAGTGCCTTTTTCATCACCTTTCAGAGCCTATTTCATCGCCTATTTCATCACCTTTCATCGCCTATTGTATCACCTTTCAGTGCCTATTTCATCGCCTATTGTATCACCTTTCAGTGCCTTTTTCATCACCTTTCAGTGCCTTTTTCATCACCTTCAGTGCCTAATTCATCGCCTATTTCATCACCTCTCAGTGCCTTTTTCATCACTTTTCAGTGCCTTTTTCATCGCTCAATTCATCACCTTTTAGTGCCTTTTTCATCACCTTTCAGTGCCTTTTTCATCACGTTTCAGTACCTTTTTCATCACCTTTCAGTGCCTTTTTCATCCCTTTTCAGTGCCTTTTTCATCGCTCAATTCATCACCTTTTAGTGCCTTTTTCATCACCTTCAGTGCCTAATTCATCGCCTATTTCATCACCTCTCAGTGCCTTTTTTTATCACCTTTCAGTGCCTATTTCATCGCCTATTTCATCACCTTTCAGTGCCTTTTTCATCACCTTTCAGTGCCTATTTCATCGCCTATTTCATCACTCTCAGTGCCTTTTTCATCACCTTTCAGTGCCTATTTCATCGCCTATTTCATCACCTTTCAGTGCCTTTTTCATCACCTTTCAGAGCCTATTTCATCGCCTATTTCATCACTCTCAGTGCCTTTTTCATCACCTTTCAGTGCCTATTTCATCGCCTATTTCATCACCTTTTAGTGCCTTCTTCATCACCTTTTAGTGCATTTTTCATCACCTTTTAGTGCCTATTTCATCGCCCTTTTCATCACCTTTCAGTGTCTTTTTCATCACCCTTCAGTACCTATTTCATCGCCTATTTCATCACCTTTCAGTGCCTTTTTCATCACCTTTCAGTGCCTTTTTCATCACTTTTCAGTGTCACTTTTCAGTGAGCGATGAAAACGCTCAATTCATCACCTTTTAGTGCCTTTTCATCACCTTTCAGTGCCTTTTTCATCATTTTTCAGTGCCTTTTTCATCACCTTCAGTGCCTAATTCATCGCCTATTTCATCACCTTTCAGTGCCTATTTCATCACCTTTAAATGCCTTTTTCATCACCTTTAGTGCCTAATTCATCGCCTATTTCATCACCTCTCAGTGCCTTTTTCATCACCTTTCAGTGCCTTTTTCATCACTTTTTAGAGCCTATTTCATCGCTCATTTCATCACATTTCAGTGCCTTTTTCATCACTTTTCAGTGCCTTTTTCATCACTTTTCAGTGCCTATTTCATCGCTCATTTCATCACCTTTCATCACCTTTCAGTGCCTTTTTCATCACTTTTCAGTGTCACTTTTCAGTGAGCGATGAAAACGCTCAATTCATCACCTTTTAGTGCCTTTTTCATCACCTTTCAGTGCCTTTTCCATCATTTTTCAGTGCCTTTTTCATCACCTTCAGTGCCTAATTCATCGCCTATTTCATCACATTTCAGTGCCTTTTTCATCACCCTTCAGTGCCTATTTCATCGCCTATTTCATCACTCTCAGCGCCTTTTTCATCACCTTTCAGTGCCTATTTCATCGCCTATTTCATCACCTTTAAATGCCTTTTTCATCACCTTTAGTGCCTAATTCATCGCCTATTTCATCACCTCTCAGTGCCTTTTTCATCACTTTTCAGTGTCACTTTTCAGTGAGCGATGAAAACGCTCAATTCATCACCTTTTAGTGCCTTTTTCATCACCTTTCAGTGCCTTTTCCATCATTTTTCAGTGCCTTTTTCATCACCTTCAGTGCCTAATTCATCGCCTATTTCATCACATTTCAGTGCCTTTTTCATCACCTTTCAGTGCCTATTTCATCGCCTATTTCATCACTCTCAGCGCCTTTTTCATCACCTTTCAGTGCCTATTTCATCGCCTATTTCATCACCTTTAAATGCCTTTTTCATCACCTTTAATGCCTAATTCATCGCCTATTTCATCACCTCTCAGTGCCTTTTTCATCACCTTTCAGTGCCTTTTTCATCACCTTTCAGTTCCTTTTTCATCACTTTTTAGAGCCTATTTCATCGCTCATTTCATCACATTTCAGTGCCTTTTTCATCACTTTTCAGTGCCTTTTTCATCACTTTTCAGTGCCTATTTCATCGCTCATTTCATCACCTTTCAGTGCCTTTTTCATCACTTTTCAGTGCCTATTTCATCACTCAATTCATCACCTTTTAGTGCCTTCTTCATCAACTTTCAGTGCCTATTTCATCGCCTATTTCAACACCTTTCAGTGCCTTTTTCATCACCTTCAATGCTTAATTTATCGCCTATTTCATCCCTTTCCCTTTAGTTTTCCGATCGTTCCTATGGTAGCTATATGATATGGTCGTCCGATTTTTATAAAATTTAATTCGAAATTCAGAACAGTTAAACAAATGATATTTCCAAGAGCATAAGTTATAATTTTTTTTCAATTATTTTTTCCGAATATTCCTATGGGAGCTATAAGATATAGTTGTCCGATCCGGCCGGCTCCGACTTATATACTACCTGCAATAGAAAGACGACTTTTGGTAAAGTTTCAGCTCGATAGCTTCAAAACTGAGGGACTAGTTTGCGTAGAAACGGACGGACAGACGGACGGGCAGGCGGACGGACAGACGGACGGACAGACGGACAGACGGACGGACAGACGGACGGACAGACGGACATAGCTAGATCCACTCGTCTAGTCATGCTGATCAAGAATATATATACTTTATAGGGTCGGAAACGTCTCCTTTACTGCGTTGCAAACTTCTGACTGAAATCAATATACCCTCTGCAAGGGTATAAAAAGTTAGCCGAAATTGAATACATTTGTGCTTATTATAAAGCAAGAACGAATAATGGCTTCCATTTTCAGTTAATATACTATTTTTACTTAAAATAACTACTTTTAAAAATTGAGAATACAAATTCTTGAATCGAGAACCTCATATTACTTGAATAATTATTTCCGTAAATCTAATTTTCTACAATCTACAGATGTTCGAGCGCGAGATAACGCGCTGCAAGCTTTTAGAGGCCCGCGAGGAAGAGATGAAGTTGAAGAAGCGTCTGACCTCCATTCACCTGGAGGAGGAGCGCAAGTCCAAGGAAAAGCTGGAGGCCAAGAAGAAGAAGGTCCAGGCGAAGAAGGAGCAAGAGCCTCAGCCGGAGGACGAGGCCACCATTTTCCTCAGGATGATCGAGAGCGATACCGAGTTTAGCCAGGCTCTTTTAGAGTTCAACGAGGCCATCGAAAGCGTCGCCGCTAAGAGAGCCAAGCGGGTCTTTGCTATGGAACGCACCGTTTTTGAAATGGATGAAGAGCACTTGGTGGCCTAAAATGGATGAATTCTTGTATTCTTGCACTTTCACAAGAATTATGTAACGTTGTAATTTTAATAAAGGCAATGTAAAGTAATTAATTTTTTAGTAAGGATTTTTGAGGGTTCTGCTTGATAAAAACAACTTTTTTTTATTTTAACCATAGTTCAATCCTTTTTATTTTAAAATCTAAATGGATTGTTTCTATTTAACTGACTGAGAAGAAGTAGGCTAGGTAAATACATTTATAAATCGAAGTCCTGTCAACAAAAGTCAATTCGTTTGACACACTCAGAGGACTTGAAAATACTTATTAATTTTTTGTTTTCTTGTTCAATCCAGATTTCAGAGCTCTAGAATGGCGGGCAGTTCCGAGACTATGGACCAGAGCACCAACTGGTACTCCAGCATCTACAATGCCATCAAGCAGACGCCCATCAATGTTACCCTTGTGATTGTATCGACCATCGTCTTCTTGAAGGTTGTAAGACTCACCCGGAGGCGTCGTAATCGTCGTGGGAATACGAAGGACAAGAAAGTGGATGAGAAGCTTCCACCTCTGCGGAAGGACTTCACGGTCGCCGAACTTGGCGAGTACGACGGAACCCGCGAAGATGGTCGCATCCTGGTGGCCATCAACTTTCATGTCTACGATGTGTCGCAAGCCGTGCACTATTATGGACTGAAGGGCGTTTACCCGAACTACGCTGGACGGGACATTTCACGGAACCTGATCAATTTTTCGGTGGACTTGAATCAGAACGAGGCTTTTGATGATCTGAGTGACCTTTCGATTGGCCAAATGAACATCTTGAGGGAGTGGGACCAGCAGTACAGGGAGAAATATCCTTTGGTGGGAAAACTTCTGCGTCAAGGAGAGCAACCCACCAATTATACCGACGATGAGTCCGTAGAGTCGGAGACAGAGGATCAGTAAATGGAATAAATATGACCTGCGGTTCAGTTGTGTAATACTATTTGCTGAATACAAATAAAACTCAACGGATTCGTGGTACTGACCCAAAATCTTTTTATTTTTATTATGTTCTTTGTGTTGTTTATTTACGTTTTTTTTTTTATATTTATTTAAACTCTATTCTAACAACATAGCCCCCATTAAATGTATTAAAGTAGCTTCCTAGAACCATCTTTTAAATCTTCACTACAAGTAAATAATACGGCAACTAAAAAAATGTAATGCTTTTTAAAGAATACCCTCACTAATTTTAATTTTTCAAATTTATGCGTTTAACAGCACTCAGTTAGCAGCACGCTATCATCACGTGGCGGTATTTTCTAAGCACATTTCTGCAACCGCGGCGGCCACACTAATTCGGCTCTGCTTTTCGTTTCCACTTCCGTTTTCTTTTCTTTTCGTGTTTCTACGCCAGCAAGATGAAGTATGTTATTGAAAAGCGATGAAAAGCCTGGTTAATTGTGTTATTTTGCACTGGTTAACCGCGAATTGGCAACTGTAAACGGGCCCCATGCTAACGAGAGTGTTTCTATTTGCAGAATTGGCTTGTGCGCATTCAGCGGGTACAAAATCTACCCCGGTCATGGCAAGACCATGGTTAAGGTCGATGGCAAGGTAAGCAGGAGCTGCTCCCTCGAAGCGAGAACGGAATAATGCATTTTGGATACAAACCCCTTTCAGTCCTTCACCTTCCTGGACAAGAAGTGCGAGCGCTCCTACCTGATGAAGCGCAATCCCCGCAAGGTTACGTGGACCGTGCTGTACCGCCGCAAGCACCGCAAGGGTATCGAGGAGGAGGCCTCCAAGAAGCGCACCCGCCGCACCCAGAAGTTCCAGCGCGCCATCGTCGGCGCCTCGCTGGCCGAGATCCTGGCCAAGCGCAACATGAAGCCCGAGGTGCGCAAGGCGCAGCGCGACCAGGCCATCAAGGTGGCCAAGGAGCAGAAGCGTGCCACCAAGGCCGCCAAGAAGGCTGCCGCCCCCGCGCCCGCCAAGAAGTCCGCGCCCAAGCAGAAGGCCCAAAAGGTCACCCAGAAGGCCGCTCCCCGCGTCGGAGGCAAGCGGTAAACACCTCTTCCTCTTCTCGCCGGTAGTGATGTGCTAAAGTTAATCCAGGATTTAAGGAACAAGTGAATGGAAAATTAAACAAACGCCGCGAATGCGAATTCGTGGTGACCAAAAAAAAAAACCTTTCGCGTGTTTTTGTTCTCTCAAGCTTGGCTTAAAAAGTGGAAAGAAAGCTGGTTGTGATGTGAATCACCTTTCTAATGATCTTACATATTGTTTTTAACTAAACTATCAAAATATTTACTTAGCTGAAGATAACTAAATCTTCATTGCATCCATGGATTTTATACCTGGTTATTTTGTTATAAAAGGTGAATGATCTACGGCTTAGCATATAATCGAATGCCATCTTGAAAATTAATCTCTGACATTGGTTGGATATAAGTTATAACTTATAACTAAATATAACTCTAGATTCGAGATATTTCAAAGTATAATATCCACAACACCAGCACATTCAAGTTGGCTTTATGTTTTAGACAATTAGTATACCTGAAAGTATTGAAAACGTTCATTTATTCCGCATTTCTAAAAGTGATTTTCAAAGCACAGGAGAAAATCTTAAAAGAACTTCAATTAGAACATAATATATACTTTAATACGGATTTTTTTTGTCAACTTTTTAAAAAGATTTATTTTTGACTTCAATTAGTGTTGAGTATTAAGACAAGAATAACGTCACTAAAACCTAGCCAACCAGTTTTACTAACGAAATCCATTAATTACCCATTTTTAATTTATCAAAAAGAAGTTTACAAAACTAGTAATCATTAAAAAAAGATCTTACAAAGTAAGATACGTTATAACATATATCTTAATAGGGCTAAACATCTAACAAACTAACCCTAAATAAATTCAGTGCTGTATTTTTTGAGGCCAATGAAGTTGGTGAGTCGCCCGATAGCGTTGCCATGCACTTGAACGTAGGTCTGCATCGGATCGTAGAGCTCCGTGACGGGCTGCTCATCACCGTCTTCGTCGCCATCATCCAGCAGGGATTCCACGTGCACCTTGTGCGGTCGCATCTCCATGAGTTGTACGCAACCGAGATCGTGAAGGAGCTCCAGCAAGAACATGATATCCACCGGCACCATGTGCGTGAACCGCAGGAATAAGCTGTGCACAGTGCAGCCGATGCGGGAGATGCACTCACTGAGAACGGCGCCCATCCAGCGATCGAGAACGCGTCGGTTGAGTGATGCATTCACACGGATCCATGGCTGCGGACGCATGGCGATCGCATCTCGCGTGGCCTCTAGCGCGGAACTAGCGACCTCCGTAGCAGCCTCCTTTTTCGTAACCCTCTTGGGACGCTTGGCAGTAGATCCGCTCGCCTCTTCGCTCTCACTACCCGTACTATGCTGCTCCATCAGCTTAATCTTCTTCTCAGGCATCGAGTTGGCCGCTTCCTGGGTCTCCAGTTTGCGCTTGTGACCCACGACGGCAAGCAGTGTGCCCGGAGCCGCCGCCACCATGGGCTGCACCTTCTCACGCTCCAATCTCTTGATGTGAAACGTGTGCACCACCCAGTTGCGTATGTGGTTTTTGTGCACGTACATGATGCTAACTATGCCCACACGCTTAATGAGATGGTGGTCGGCGAGGAGGTGCAAAGTTTCCAACAGAAAGTCGCCCAAGGGAAAGATCCTACGCAATTCCAAAGCCTGTACACCGAGAGCATGCTGTTCAATGTGATTGAGTATGTCCTCCATGTGTCGTATGGCGCGGGCATCGAAGCCCCTCTCCTGGAGTTTGGGTAGAAGGGTTTCGAAGGTGTTCTCCGTATAATGCCAGTAGGTTGTTCTGCAAGATAGGGAAAGAAACCAATGAATAAACCAATCCAGAGGTATTACCAATCAAGACTTACTTTAGCACTTTGTCCAGAACCGCAGCGCGCAGACTGTCAATTGCCTGCTTGCCTTCTGGCTGCTCCACGACCTTCATGGTTATGGTGGGCAAATGCACCACGAACACATCCTGCGCCCGGGCACGCTCCTCCTTGTTCAGTGCCGGTTCGTACTCCTGCACGCGTTCCGCTTCCCAGGCATGTGGCTCATCGTCCAGCAGCTCGGCACAAATGGAACGCCAGTCGGTGAGCTTGTGCAGGGTGCGCTCTGCCAGCTGCTTTCCCAGATCCTTGAGCTCCATTGCCTGCTGATTTCGCCGCCAGTACGCCTCCAGTTGCTGGGCAAAGGGCAGCAGATTCGAGGTGGTTACCGTGAAGGGTGTGCCCGCTGGATGCGATTCCAGCTGGAACTGCTGCGAGGGCAGAGCATCGGCTACTAGCTGCCGCAGAATGGGACGCTGCTCGTGGGCTATCCGCTCCACAGCGTTCAGATAGTTGCCGCTGCGCATGATGCAGTTGGCGAAGGGACAGTCGCCCTGCTCCAAACGCGCCTGACTTATGGTGATGGCATCGCCCAAGGCATCCAATGAACAAAAGAAGTGCATGCTGCGCAACTGCAGCTTGGAGAGCTGATTATATGCACTGGTCGGCAGGCGGAAGCTCAGGTTGGCGGGATGGAAGCGTACGCGTGACGCCTGGCGTGCACTACACTCGCCCTCCAGCCGCTTGGAGTACTCGGTCTGCGGAGCGTTGTCGAAGATGCAGCTGTAGTGATCCAGAATGCGATCCGAGTGACAACCACTCTGGCGGCCCATAGTGGTGGTGTCCACAGTGAGGATATTTGCCGGCAGCTGAAGGGATATGCTTAGCCTGTTCTCCGCCAGCCACTCGCCCATCACCAGGAGTTGGGCGAAGTGCGGCGAGGCCAACTGTTGTTCCTGGTCTGTGCGCAACTTCTGATCCAAGGCAAAGTAGCCGTCGTAGAGGAAGTGCGTCAGCTTGGTGTAGGTCAGTCGGTACTTGTACTTGGAGCTGAGCAAATGGCCTGGTCCTGTGATTTGACGGCTGGCCGCCGACTGGATGTTGCGTCGCTTCACGGCCACCACCAGTGAGTCCGCTCTCGCCTTGTTAAAGGCCGAGTTGAGTGTTTCCTCGGAAAAGTGCTTGTAGATCTCGAAGGTCTGCAGGTTCAGCAGCGTCTTGTCCTTGGCACAGCAGATGTTGCTGTGCAGCACTCCATGGGCCACGGCCACCTGAAGATCCGATTCCGTGGCGGGATCCTGGAAGAGCAGCTGTTGCTGCTCGTGTGCTGAGCGACACAATTGGTTGGCAAAGGAGTCCAAAGAGTCGGGCAGCAGGAACTGCCGACTGACAGAACCTTGCTGAAGGAAAAAATCGATTTATAGATTAGTTATAAGCCAAGTTGAGATTTCCAATGGGTATTGTTGATCTTAACTCACCGACTTTGCGATCATACGCTGCAGTTTGGCCATCATTAAAGCAAAATGGGTCATTAGAGCGGCCTGGAAATCGGTCTTGCTGGGATAGTCCCGCTTGAGCTGGCTCAGGAATCGATCGTTATACACCGTGGTGAACTGCGGCTGCGTCTGCATCGCGTAGATCCAACTGGGCACGTCTGGGATGTCGCGCTTCATCTTCACCATGAACTGCACGCGCCGCACGCAGGCCTGCGTTGTCTTGTTGCAGATGCCCAGCCAGCGGCGTATCAAATCGCGACAGACGACGGCCAAGTCGCACAGGGCTAGGGTCACAGTGGGTGCATCGATGAACATGTAGACGGCGCGACCCATCTTGAGCAGGCGATCCTCCTCGGGAGCCCATTTCACACGCAATGTGCGCATATTTCGCAGAGCATCTCGGTCAATGTCGTCCCGCGGACCGGACTTCTTGACAGTCTTGCCGCTGGATGCCTCACGGCTCTTGCGTACGCCTAGTCGGGGTCCAATCTTCAAGCGCGTAATCACAGCCCGCTTGCGGACTGGCCTCTTGGCCTTCTCCCTCGCTGCCAACGATTTGCCACCGTTCTGGCGCTGCACCCACGACCAGTGGCGGAACTGGTGGGCAAATAAAGTGGAGTTCAATCCAGCAGCGCCCAAATGATCGCCAGGAACAGTTCCATTGTCCAGATCAAGGGCCTGCTGAAAACCGACGGTGGGCTGGAAGACCAGCACCTTCAGGCGCGCCGGAAGCTTGCGCTGCGTGCTTAAAGACTTGCGGTAGCCCAGCTTTGTGTAGATGCAGATGTGCTGCAACTTGGCCCAGTAGTTGGCCAATTGCTCGACGTTGGTGAACTCAAAGTGGAGCTGTGTGTACGAGCGATCGGCGCTCACTTGCATGTAGTTGTGCTCAGTGCTGGATGTGGTGTCCAGGAGGCAGGTGCGCTGGTTCATGTACACCCAGCGGTGCAGGGAGTCGCGACCGAGCTTTTGTTCGCTCACCTTAAGAAGAATACAAAGGAATTATAGTAAGGGTTGAATAAATGGAGGTATAGCACCTCACCTGAATAAGACCCATGTTGTTTAGTAAGCGCAAGGTGCCCACGTAGAGTTTCTGCAACTTCAGCCGCGGCACAATGGACTCAAAATTTAGCTGGGAGAGCAAGTAGTGCTGACGGATGGGATGCTGAAGCTGCAGACGCAACTCGTCGTTGGATTCGCGTTCTATGCGACAGATGCGCAGAAACAGGGAGAGCGGCATTCGGTCCATGGCATCCATGAAGTAGAGCCAGCCAGGTGGTTTGTCCTCGTAACGCGGCAAAGGCGGGATAAAGGTGCGCCAGCCGATGTCCTCAGTGTAGGGCAGCACCTTGTCCTTCTCCGCCTGCCACTCATCAAAGAACTGGCGGGGCTGTAGCGCCGGTTCCGACTTCTGCCACTGCTGCACAAGTTCAGCGGTCATGGCCAGAGGCTTCTGCCCCAGCGGCAGCTCGTGGTGAAGGTAATAAAGGAACTCGTGCAATGTCCTGGCCAACAGCAGCTTGGGAGCCTGTGTCTTGAACACCACACTTGGTCGCTCTGGCACCATTTTGCGGCGCGCGAGTACCTCCTTTCGCTCCTTGGGAGGCAACTGCGAGGGCCGCCTTATGCGCTCCTCGGTGATCAAGTGGAAGTTGCTCTTTAGCTTTAAGATCTCGCGTTTCATGACCGCATGGTCGAGCCCGATCTTCGGGTGGGTGGCAAAGCGATAGACGCGAACTCGCTGATTGTAGTGAAGGGTGACCTCGTACACGTTTATGATTTTATCCTCCACCATGGGCAGCAGCATGCGCATCAAGGAGCGGCGGCAGACGACGTCCTTGAAGCCGGCCTGGTGCTCCGTTTCCTGGATCGTTCTCAGCATCCGGGGCAGCGGTACCAGGCAGTTCTGATCGATCTGGCGTACAACCAGTTTCTGGCGGTTAAACAGACGCTGTGTTTGGTTACCCAATCTGGTCTTTTTAATTTTGAACGCAATGGGACGAGCATTCACCACGATCTCGGGCATGTCCTTCAGCAATACGTCAGTGGTTTCGATAATATTCTAGGGATAAAATATGAGAGATGGTTTTAATAAGGATAAATAGGGATAGAGTGTATTAACTTACGGGTTCATCCTTGCACTTGATCTCCAGCTCCTTTTTCTTCACCTCGTCTTCTTTTACCAGGTCTCCCAAATGCTCAACGGCCACAAAGCGGAATTGCCGGCTCTTGCCCACCTGCTCCGAGTACTCCTGGATCACTCCCGTTTTCTTAGCTCGCTTGACAAAGTGCCGCATCGAGGTGGCATTGATGCCCGTGTAGTGACACAGTTCGTTGCTGTTGAGGCCACGCTTGCCGAATCTCGCCACGGCGCGATATACCTCCTCCTCGGGTGGCATGTCCAGGTAGCAGTGGCCCAGATCCAAGAATTCGGAGACCACACCCTCCTCGCCGTCTTCGCTCTTGTACAGATCCTTCAGTTGCATATCCGGATTGCGCAGCTGTATGACGGTCACCTTGCGTGTGGTCGACTTGGACTGCTTTCCCGACTTGGTCAGCGATGGAAACTGCTTCTCCACCTGCGTCGTCTCGAAGAACTTGCGAAAGGCATGGGTGACCAGCAGCTTCTTGGTCTTGAAATTGGTGGGCCGGCCCAGCAACTCGGTTATTTCGGTCACTGGCACTTGGCGGCTGCTGGTCCCGATTATCGCCATATATAGCTTTTCAAGATTCTCCTGAGAGTGGTTCTTGTAGATCCGGTAAAAGCGCGGCAGCATCAGCAGCGAAGAGGCCAGGAAGCGACCCTTGTTGATTTCGTTGTAGTTCTGGGCGACGATTAGCTGCAGGTTAATCAACTTATTTCTGCAAATAAAGGTTTTATTTAATAAAAGATGAAAGAACCATCTCTTACAAAGCTGTAACTCACTTGATGTAGAAGAGTATTCCAGTGTCCTTGCTGTAGTTAATCAGCGACCAAGGGCCAGTGGTGGTGTGTCCATTGTAGCGCGACCGCCCGATGGCCTCCAGGAAGATGTAGTTGGGCAGCGGCAGGTTCTTGGGCATCATCAGGTTATCGGGCGTGAGCGCCGCCTCTCGAAGTTGCTGCGAAGCCACCACCACCAGCCGGCCAGCCCACTGTTCGGTGGCTTGTGCGGCACTGAGAGCCTGCAGATCGCTGGAAGGGATTAGCTTGCGGGTCTTGAAGTCGTTGCAGTTGCCCTTGATGTCACCCTCCATCACGTAGGCGGGTGGGTACAACATGAAGGGACACTGCTCTGGAACCACTGGCAATCCCAGCTGCTCGTCCATGTCGTTACGACGATCGTAGTGAGGCATCATTGGTCGCTCCGCCGGCAGCTCAAAGAACTCGATCTTATGCGGCCGAGTTCGGAGCAGCAAGGTCCACGTCTGCTCCCGGATGCGATCGGGCAGCGGAGCAGGAGCAAATTCCAGGCGCCTGGCCAGCAGGTCCCAGAGAGCTAGAAGGGATATAAGGATTACTTGTGTTCAAGGCGCATAAGGGATGGGAATAACTTACAGGGCAATGTCACCCCCTCTAGACCCTCGAGGGCCACCTCATCGTAGATGGCGTTGATCCAGGATCCTCCGGAACTGGCGTTCATTCTTAACTCTAATCAAAGCGAAGCGATCAAAACAAATGGTTGTTTGTGATGTAGAGTTGTCAACCTCTGCAAAGTTCGCCCATGCAAAAAAACCATCTGTTGCTGTTGTTAATATAATAGGGTCTTCCCACAGAGAGCCATCCACCATCCACCATCCGTTGAACGGATGGTCCGTAAGGTTTTGCCGTTCCGAAAATTTTCCAGTTAGTTCCCCGTTAAAATTTGACGGGCTTTGACGGGCTCTTTTATACGATAGTTAGCCGATTATTTTTTGGTGCAACTCTGAATTCTTCCTGCTGACTGTGAAAATTGGAACGTTGACTACGAAAACATATTCAAACCAATGGCGGGAAAAAATTTAAAAATGTTCAAACTTGTTGATTTTTGGAAATTCATTATTAATATTTAGTTTGTTGTAAGAAAAAAGGCCATTGGAAGCAAATTGTTATGGGTGGGCCAAAATTTAAGCTATACTGTGACCGAAAACATTATTTATTGCTGATAAGATTCAAAACATATTGTGCAATACTTAAATAATCACCAATTTTAGTTATAAGAGTTGTATATACTCCTATAAAGTTTAATATAGCTTTAAATGCCCAAAAATGCACACAATTGGGTTTGTTTACATTTTGCACTATTAATATTGGCTAGACAGTGGCGTAGTAAGAACGGAGTGTGGGGGTACGGGGGTTAGGCTCTCCCCCGTCAGCAATTGGTATGCAGATTTGTTGTAGGATATGCTCTAACATTGGATATATGTTTTAAACTATTATCGTATGCAATTTATTTTGTTTTATTCTACAATGAGATTAGGAGAACAACATTAGACAACTGTTTTCCCGAGTTGAGACCCCCTTTAACTACTTTGACATGCGCCACTGCTCTTCAAGTCAGCTGTTATCGGATGGTGGAAGGTGGATGTTGGATGGAAGCTCTGTGGGAACACGAGTTTCACATTTGTCAAAAATCCCAACCGTTTCACACGGATGGACTCTATGGGAAGAGGCTATAAGCTGATTTTTTTCTATAAATTTAAATTAATTAATTAATAATTTAAATTAGTAAGTAGTTTATATTAAGCAGTAATTTTGCATGCAATGAATTTGAGCGTATTTTTGTTTTGAAACTGATTAGAGTTGCCAACGACAGAAAAGTTATCGATTATCGATAACCAATAGCAAACGTTGTCATCTCTAGACATGCTCCAAAAACAGCTGTTCCAAATCGTAAATAGACGCTTGTTTTCCGTTTGTACGTCCCGAATTGCTGGATAAAACCTATTATTTGGCCACAAAATGTCCTCTGCCATATATTTGGAGAACTATTTGGATGGTAGGTCCTAAGTTGCATTAAATAATCACCAAGAAACCTCTAAAACTCATCATACCCAAACAGGACTGGAGAGTCTGCCCACTGAACTAGAGCGAAACTTTAAGCTGATGCGAAAGCTGGATGATCGGGCACAGACGGCGATGAAGAGCATCGATAGCCATGCCAAGGACTTCATGCGAAAGCTGGGCGAGAACGGGGCCATGAGCGATGAGGAGCGAAAGGAGCGCCAGGAGGACATCAAGGCGCTGTTTGGGAAGGCCAAGGAATACAGCGACGACAAGGTGCAGCTGGCCATCCAAACCTACGAACTGGTGGACAAGCAGATCCGGCGACTGGACAACGATCTGGCCCGCTTCGAGGGCGAGATCCAGGAGAAGGCCTCCTCCACGCGTGCCAAGTCCGAGGAAGTGGTGGCCAAGAGTATGTCTTCTACTTCTTTCCATAAGCTAACCCCTTACCTTTGACTTCTTCTTGCAGAGGGTCGCAAGAGGACCAAGGACAGCAAGACGACGGGCAAAAAGAAAAAGTCCGCCTCCTCGGACGAGGAAACTGGGCGTGGCAACAACCAGACCAACGCCAATTCCAGCCTCAATTCGAGCAGCAATGCCGGGCAAGGTACCAAAAAGAAAAAGTCCAAGGTAAATCAAGAAAAAGAAACTCGCAAGGGGGGCGCACAAAAGGTAAACCATCCACATTCTCATCTATATATTGTTAGAATCTTAGCCTGTTTACTATGTATTTCCCAGTTTTAGTTGGCCTGATAGAGAGTAATTACATTCTTGATTTGTAGCTTACCCCCATAGATATCCTGCATTGTCTTCACACTATCGTTTGCATTTTCATTTAAATATCTGCATGCCTCTACCATTCAAAACCCATTTCTCACACTTTCTATTATCATCCCAACTTAGAAGGCCGTCGAAGTGGATGACTCGGAGAAGGAATCGTGCCACACGGCCGCCACGCATCCCAGCGATGTCATGGACATGCCTGTTGACCCCAATGAGCCCACGTATTGCCTGTGCCACCAAGTGTCCTATGGCGAGATGATTGGCTGCGACAATCCTGATGTGAGTATCGGTTCTCTATTCACTAAGTGGTCGGTACTAATGGTTTTTCTTACTTATTTTCAGTGCCCCATCGAGTGGTTCCACTTTGCCTGCGTTGGCCTCACCACAAAGCCAAAGGGCAAGTGGTTCTGCCCCAAGTGTACGCAGGATCGGAAGAAGAAATAGACGCAATTCCCTAAAATAGCTTAGAATACAAGTAGATTAAGTACTAACATACTAATTTAAATAAAGCTTCGGCCTGTCAATAGTGTCCATTAATTCTTCAATTTGTATTATTGAAATATACCATATAATAATGGGTTTGAAACTGAATTCCTCAACACACTTGGATTCAAAAATAACCATTAGCCCCCCGATTAAATGAAAAGTCAACTTGAGTAGCGATTACCGAAATACCGAATATATTCATAAGCCTTATCACCTCCGCAGACCAACCACGCATCTATCGCCTTAAGCCTAGTTAGCTAGTTTCACTGGATTTATTGGGTCTTTTGTGGCATTTCTTCTTTGGAGTTTTACACAATTTCAAAGCGACTATTATTCCAATAAAGATTACACACTTGTCTGTATATGCAAGTGTACATATATGTACGTTGTTAAGTGTATATGAACATTTACATATATAGTGAATAAGTTCAACTGTCTAATCAAAGGAATCGGTGAAAGAAAACAAAAACATAATATCGCCATTGCTGTGGGCCAAAAACTGGTGCTTATACATTTCCCTGGAACATAGCTCTTGGGTTCGGGTACTCGAATCCATAATCGCTAGCGCCAAATCCTCGTGGTCGTGGTGTGCGTTCAGATTTTGCTATGCAGTTGGCCTCCCCTACTTCTTGGTCATGATCTTCAGATACTCGAGAGCATTCTGGGCGGCATGCTTCTGGGCATCGGCGGCCGTAGGACCGCTTCCGTGGCAAACACCCACGGGCAGAGTGGAGAGCTGAACCAGGCACTGGAACTGGCCAGAGAAGGTCTTCTCCTCGATGTCCACGTAGGTCACCTCGAACTGGTTCTCGGTCGCGATCTCGCCCAGAAGTTTGATATAGTCGATCTTGGTGCTCTTTAGGCAAGTCTTCTGGAAACGAAACATATGGAACCACATTAGCAGAGTCGCAGAATTAAAAAGGGATCAATTTAGGGTTGAACTTTTAAACATGGTTCTTTTAGAAAGCGCAAATTTAGAGTAAGTTAGAAAATAAAAATTAGAAAAAATCAAAATATTAGATTTATCTAATAAATTTGTTTAAAATATGTGTTTTGTACCATTTCTAATTAAATGAATCATAAACACATTCTAATGTATCCCTTAGCCAATACAAATATTAAAAAAATTTAACTTTTTTAAGAAAAAAAAAATAAATTTGTAAGATGGAACCAATCTATTAGGAAATTCGATCTATCTATTTAATGTGTATAAATATGAGTTGTGTACCATTTCCAATTACAGGTGAAAGCATAAACCTATTTTAATGTGTTCCTTAGCCTATAAAAAATTAAAAAAAAAATTACAATATTTTAAGAAAATAAAAAAAAGTGTAAAAATCAACCAATCTATAAAAGATTTGTATAAAATATGGTTTTTGTACCATTTCCAATTAGCAGATAAAAGCATATAACTCTATCGACTTAATCTAAAACAATGATTAATAGCCATATGTTTTAAGCTCTTGATGGGGATTTAAAAGGTTTTATGAGAAATTTGATAAAGAAATTTGGTTTATAATTAGAGTGTGTATTTAATTTTAAATTTTAGAACTTATTATTTATCCCAGATTTTGTAAATTTGAATTTGAAAACAATATATAAGATTTATTGGCAGTGAAATTTACCTGTAACTTGAGCAGTTTTTTGCCCGTCGCATTTTTGAGGGTCTTATGGAACTGGGATACTTTGTTACTGTGCTGCGTGGTCAGTGTCGGCACAGAGATATCTTTCAATTCACCATAATAATTTTCGCTACTGCGGGGCTGTAAATAAGAGCGCAAAGTTGTTGGTTTCTTTTCTCCGTTGTATTTAGCACACAATCGAAATCACCCACGCCAATGGTGAGTTGAAACATATCGCTTGGATGTGGAACAGGGTGCTTTTAAAGGGTCGAGCTCTATGACAGCCCTCAAGTTCTAAGTACAATTAATTCCAATTATAGAGATACTATCACAGATCAATAAGGAAAGAAAATAAAGCCAACCAAATAACCACAGAAATAATTCAACGAATAAAAACAAGGTTTGGACATTTTGACAACATATGTATGTATAATTGATTTTGAATTACTAATAATAAAAACTAAAACCATAATCAATGTATATTTGTACATTTTCAATCAGGGCTGTTTTAGTATTAGAACTCTAGGCAACGATAAAAAATATTTGGTGTTAGTCTACATTTAAATGGAACACCACTCAAACATTGCATTCTAAATTGGTTGATACAATATATACAATTTTGAAAACAAACACAGGAACATTACCGATTATTAATTTGGGTTAATTTTTAAAGTGGAGTGAGTGGTGTTTATAGGATGTTAGGGGATATTACAGGTTAGGAGAGCATTATTTGGTGTGGGGATCGTACATATATTTAAAATATAAAGCTCTAGTACAAGAGAACGGACATAAAACACAATAGTTAAGATAACTACAGAGGTATGCTAAGTAAGGCAGTCCGCAACCAATTAAATTGATTCAGTCGGTCATTGGAAGCATGCGTGGAGTGTGATAGAAAGGTGTGGGGTCTTTTAATCGACCACCGGGTTAAATCTCAAGCAACTTAAAGTCTTCAGAGATGCGCACGTATCGATCGCTGACTTGGATGGTACTCACTTCGCCCTCCAACTCGCCGCAGATGCTGTCGCTGATCTTGGCCGAATCGATGGGCGTCTCCTGCAGCCGCATCCACATGCGGTGGGCGGCCAGCCGCTTGGCGATCTTCTTGCTCTTGCCCTTGCCCATCTCCCGGTAGTTGAGGATCGAGCAGGCGATCGTGAAGAGTCGCTCGTGGGGCAGGCCCACTTCCGTTTCCGTTTCGTACGACGGTGGTGGCCAGCGGCGTTGCATGCACATCTCCTGCAGCCAGCCAATGGGATTGCCCACGATCTTGTCGCCGGCACTGCAAGGAGATATCACAAGGATTAAAGGATTAGGTAGCTCTTAGACAGAGTTCTCAGCTGGACAACTCACTCTCCTCCGCCCGTGGCATTGGCGTTGCCGTCTCCTCCGCTTCCGGCGACCGTGAGCCCAGTCACCGACGGACCGGCGGAGCTGCTGGGCGATTCCGGCAGCTGCGCGCCGACCAGCTTGTCGATGAGCGCACGGGCCGCCGCATGCTTGGCCTCCTTTTTCGAGCGTCCCGCACCCATGGCCGTGAAGGGCGTGTCCTTGTCCTTGAAGGACACGCGAAACCGGAAGGTCGGCTCGTGAATGGCGCCCTCGATCTGGACCAGCTCATAGCCCGGCGTAATGCCGCGCCGGCTGAGCAGCTCCTGCAGAATGCTGACGGGCGTCTTCATGGCCAGCCCATTGGCGTCCGTCTCGCTGACGAACTTCAGGGCCTCGTCGCTGGGCATGATTCCCCCCATCAGGCCACCAGCTCCCGGCACTCCGGAGCCCCCGGCCAAGGCGGGATCACCCAGCTCCGACAGCTGCATCTGTCCTGGCTGCGGCAGCTGCGCCACCTGGGGCAGCTTTTCCTTCTTGATCTTCACGGGCCGCTGCCCCAGCGGTGCTCCCTTGACCGGACTTCCGGCGGCCGCGTTGCCATTGCCCAGGCCGCCAAGGTTCTCATACTGGCGACGCGGAGCGAATCCCGTCTGGACGGGATTCTGCTGGGGCGCCTGCTGCTGCTGCTGTTGGATGTGCAGGTTCTGCAACTGCTGCGGCAGGCTGTGCCCGTGAAAGTTCTCCTGCTCCATGGTGTTTCTGTATTTCGCACGGTTTTCGGGAGGACTCGGTGTGTATCTGCTTGGGTTTTTGGGGGTAATATGTGGCTGAAAAATCAATACTTCAAATGGGCAGCGGGCGAAAAGTGGGAAAACCACCGCCGCCGGTTTTCGGGGACTACTCACGGTTGAATTTGCGGTTTTTAACTGTTTTTTATTTAATAATAATTTATTAATGGTTAGTTAATAATTCATTCTTAAATAAAAAATACAGCAAAATCCAGACGCACACACGAATATGAGATGTTTGTATGTATACTGACGGTCGGGGTTGCCAGACTTTGTTCGGATTGCCTACTCATTTGCCGTTACTCTATTGCCACCCCAAAACACGGATTTCGAATAGAGCTAACTTTATAACGGTGTCAGCTCCTTAAAATTAACGGAAAAAATAAACATTGCAGCAAGAGTTACAGTGTTAATTAGTATAATAATCTAATTCTTACACTATAAACCTGTTTTTTTTTTTTAATATTTAAAATTATTATACATATATTTTACTTATTTTCCCGTTCTCCTCCTTGTTCCTCAATAAACCAAGAGTTATAATAATTGTAATATAAAGCATTATTCAAATTAACTTATGAACCATTAATGTAAAAGACCAAGTAAAAATAAATTTATAATTTCCCATTTAGTTATTATTAAATTTTTCAGTAGATTTAGCTACACAACAACACTCCACAAAATATAAAAATATTAAATTTATAATATCACTTCAATAAAAGGTTTTTTAAGTATATTTAAGCTTTTAAAGAAACTAAATTTCACAATTTTGAATTTAAAATCGATAACCATGTTATCGATATAACCGAATGACCTGTCATAAGAGCCCGCTAGATTTAAATCTTTTTGTATAAGTATTTATTGCAGTTTTTGCTCCATTACTGTTGTACATAATATTAATAGATATATATTTTAAACAACATTCAATCAAATCAAATGTGAATGTATGCGCGGAATTCTGTGGCTCGAAATGCTCGAAATGTGGGACTCCCGTAGCAGTAAACGATAGTTTTATATGGTATTCTAGATCTGGCTCCGATCTCGGCCCGCCCTAATCGTCGCTTAGAAAGTCATCATCCAGGTTCACATCTGTCGTATCAATATTGTCATCCAGCGTGATGCCATCAATCTCCAGGTCCAGGTCGTCGTCGTCATCAGCGGCAGATGTGGGCTCGGCCACGTGGCTGCTGGTAACAGCGGCTTGAGCGGGAACGAAAGTTGGCTTCGCCTTCTCCTCCAGCTGCTGGCCGGCGCCACCCTGCTCGGCGACAAGCAGCTCCTGCAGAGGATTACGCTCGCTGTTCAGAGGCAGCTGTGCGGCAATACGCGCCGGCGCCTTGCGAGCCCGCTCCACCTGCAGATGCTCCTCCACGCGCAGCGCGTCGCCCAGGCCCGGGAAGAGATTTGTATACTGAGCCGGATCGGCCAGCGACTGGCCCGCCTTCTCGTTGACCTTGCCGAGCTTCTCGCGCCACAGCTCCACAATCCTGGACATCTGGCTGGGCAGGTAGGTGCGGGCAAAGAACGCTGCCTCCGGCAGGCGGTTCGTCTCGATGAGAATCTCCAAGCAGCGTTCTACGTCGGAGCGCAGAAAGGCTGCCAGAAAGGCTAGGTTGTGGCGTCCCTGGGTCGAGCCGGCTGCACCGACTTCCTCGAGCAACTGAGCATCGCCGGAGGCGGTTGAGAGCAGCAGGAGACCGCTGAAGTCGTTGGCCTTCTGCATGCACTCCTTCACCAGAGCCATGTTGTTCTTGCTCGCCGCCACATCCGCCAGCTGGGACCACTTCTGGGAGTTCTCCGACTCGCGGGCCAACTTAAGGGCAATTTCCAACTCGCCGATCTGCAAAGCCAGATCGAACTTGTGGTCGGCATCGGTGGAGACCTGCAGGGCCTGCGACTTGAAGCCCTGCTTCTCCAGGAAGTGTGCCACGCGGGTGCGATGCTCCTTGGGAATGGTGGGCAGCACAATGTCCGCGCGCTCGAAGTCTCGGCGCATCACCGCCGTCTGGTACTCCAGCACGGACAGCTGCAGGCAGAAGCTAATGACGTTCAGCTCCTTGTCGCCCAGGTAGATGCGATTGTCCTTGGGCACGTAGCCCAGCAGATACATTGTGCGATCCAAGTGGGATACTGTCACGATCTCGCCGCCCACATAGTAGTTGATGCGATTCACCGAGTTGGTGTAGATAAAGCAGTCGCCCACCCACAGGCCTGTCTTGACGCACTCGGAGACCTCGCCTGCAATTGAAACAAAAGAAAAGGATACAATTAGTTATTAGTTGCATATAAGCGAATTAATCTGAAATAAATGCCCTACATGCTCATTTTATTTATTGTGTGAAACATCTAGCATTTAAAGCCATTATTCAAATACAATACTTTTTTTTTAATTTGAAATTATTTGAATTCATGATGAAATTGTATCATGAACATGGAACAATCAAATATATTTTTTGAGCTGAACTTCTTTCTTATTGGAAAACCTCTTGAGAATACGTGTCATTCTCAAGATAAGATATTAGATACATATGTACAGAAGTACCTACATATCATGCTCCAATTTATGAATGATATCTGTGAAATCAATATTTCACTTACCCAAAACATTAAAGGCACTTTCCACGCCGTCATCCTCCAGTCCTTCCTTGGACTCCACTGCATTGGCAACCTGTGCAGTGTCCACTCCCAGGACGAAGTAAGAGTCGTCGGTGGCCAGGCAGACCAAGCTGCCGCTCTCATTCCAGAATACGTTCTTCGGCTGCACCTCAATGCGCCGCACCAGCTGCAATGTCTCCCAGTCGTAGAAGGCCAGTCCGGAGGAGGTCTTCACGCCGAAGTAGTAGCCGCCGTAAATGCTCTCAGCCCCGTACTCGGGAGTGAAGCTCTTGCGCTCCTTGAAGTTGCGGAACAGGCGAACGGTGCCGTTGTTCTCCCTAATGGCATACTCGTTGCTCTCCAGCGCCCACACAAACTCCTGGGCGGAGCCGAAGGCCTTGTTTCTCAGTGCCATCGATGTGTAGATGATGTATTCGCCATCGCCGCAGACCACGACGAAACGTCCGTTGGGATTGTGGGCAATGGTCTGCGGGTAGATCTCACAGGCGCCCATATCCTTAACGGCCACGGGCAGGCGTTCTCCATCCTTAATTTCAGTGCCATCGGCAATGGTCTTAAGGTTGACCTGCGGAGAAAATAAAACAGGTTAGAAGAGTCTAATTTATAAGATATAAACCCTGCTTACTAACCTGCTGCATTTCCGAGTGCTTAGCCCAAACGATCTTGCCTCCCACCACGTCCATCGACATTGCTGGCTCCTCGCGGCCCACCTTAATGATGATGGAGCCCTCATCGTAGCCCAGGGCCACGTTGTTGGTGCCCCGCATGCTGGAAATGGTCCAGACGCGCTCAAATCCGTAGTTCAGGCAGGTCTCCAGACGGTAGGTACCCGAGTGCCAAATGCGCACAGTGCCATCCTCGGAGCCGGTCAACACGATGGGCAGTTCGGGATGGAAGCAGACAGCCGAGATGTTCTGGGCGTGTCCCTCCAAGGTTTGGACGCAGGTCTTGTTCTGGTAGTCCCAGATCTTTACCAGGCGATCGTCGGCACCGGAAATCAAGTATGGCTTATCGCCTCCGTGGTAATAGTCCACACAGTTGACGCCCTTCTCGTGCCCCTCCAGCGTAAAGTTGGCAAAGTTTGAGCCCAGCTGCCACACCTTCACCGTGCGATCCAGCGAGGCGGAGGCGAAGGTGTTGTTGTCCTTCGGATTGAACACAATCTGCATGACATAGTGGGTGTGACCCTCGAAGACGCGCTGGCAGGCCCACATCTTCTCCCAGTTCCAGAGCTTGATGAGCATGTCGTCTGTGGGCAAAAGAAGAGACAGGTGTGAGACTCAAAACCAAAGCATACTTCCCAGCGTGTGTGTGCCAGGTAAACACACACGGATGGGATGACGAAATGGGGGTCAGACCATCCGGCCGTTAACTCACCACTGCTGGTCAGCACCAGCGGCTGTGTGGGATGCACCGCGATGCAGCGCAGGTAGTCCGAGTGCGCCTCGAAGGAGTGCACCTTCTCCAGCGTGTTGTAGTTGAACACCCGGATCTGCATGTCATCCGAACCGGTGAGGATCCAGTTCTTGCGTGCCACGAAGCGGGCGGAGCGCACGGGGACGTCGCATACCTCGAAATCCTTCACCATTTGCTGGTTCTCGTAGTTCATGATGTGTACGTGGCCATTGTACAGGGCGCACAACATCCACGGCTCCGCCGGATGGAGATCGACGCACTTGACCCGATCCGAGCGCGACGTCAGGCGACGCTTGATGTCCAGTTTGAGAGGCATCTTCCACGGTTTGGGCAAACTACGGCTGTCTGCGAAAACACTAATTCAATTGCGGCGAGACCAGGAAAACTCTTTTGCTGCTGCCTCCGCTGCTCTTCTTCTTCTTCCCCTTGTTAATGTGTCAGAGCTGGCCTAGGGTTGTCGCCTGCCACGTACAGAGCAGCCGATCGGCCTATCGATAGTCGGAAACGGGTCAGTGGTGGCACTTTAGCTCGTCGAATCTGGCTATATTACTTTTGTACCTTTTTAGTACCGTAGGTACAAAAATCATATCTACAATTTCCAAATAATATTTTATAATTTTTTAAAATATATTATCACTGTTTTTATGCTGTGCACTATAAAATATTTATATATATAAAATAATTAAAAGAAACCATTTAAAATTCTGCCTATAGTAAAAATTACCCTATTTTGAAAAATAATACATATTATAATTATATCTTTTATAAATTCGTTTCCTAGTCCGCATATTAAATTTAAATCAAGCTTTAAACCTTGAAAACGTATTTAATGTCTAACGCGTACTCCAACTTTAACATGCTTTTTTAGCTATTTTAAAACTGGTTGTAGAAAATGCCAGCACTAGCTAGTGATGAGACAGGTGTTTTTCACATAGCCGGCACTTTGAAGCGTGCTCTCGATACCATCTCTACCAAGCCAGCTATCGATAGGTTTTTCAACTAGGTCCACGTCTTCTACCTGCGGCTTAAAAGTAAAGTTAAAATGCCGTATTAATGCTGTATTAAACATGCAATTGGTTTAATAGCAGTGAATAATACTACTGCAGTGAAGCCATTCCTATATCGACAAGTGTAAAGTTTGAGCGGCCCGATGTGGATCACGGGTCAGTTTGTTTTCCTTCTGCTGGTGGCACTTGTTGCCGCTAAAACGAAAACCTCGGCGGTGCAGGAGGACATCGCGGAGTACAAGGACTTCAAGAAGCTGCTGCGCACCAAGAACAATGTCCTCACGCTCTATGTGACCAGTGCGAAGGCCGCTGCAGCCGAGCTGAAGGTTTTCCGGGAGGCAGCGGAGGCCATACGGGGAACCGGGACGATGCTGCTCCTGGATTGCGGCCAGCAGGATCGCAAGAAGCTGTGCAAGAAGCTAAAGGTCTCACCGGATCCTTATGCCATCAAGCACTACAAGGATGGCGACTTCCACAAGGACTACGACCGGCAACTCAGTGTCGGCTCCATGGTCACCTTTATGAGGGATCCTTCGGGCGACCTGCCTTGGGAGGAGGATCCCGCCGGCGAGGATGTCCTGCATTTTAGTGACGCTGCCACCTTCACAAAACACTTGCGCAAGGACATACGACCCATGCTGGTCATGTTCCACGTGCCCTGGTGCGGATTCTGCAAGAAAATGAAGCCGGATTACGGCAAGGCGGCATCTGAGCTGAAGACCAAGGGCGGTTATATCCTGGCAGCGATGAATGTGGAGCGGCAGGAGAACGCTCCCATTCGCAAAATGTTCAATATAACTGGTGAGTCAAAATATCACAATATTGGTTGTTTCTTATTTAACAATGCTTATCGACAGGCTTTCCCACCATGATCTACTTTGAAAATGGCAAGCTGCGCTTCACCTACGAGGGAGAGAACAACAAGGACGCCCTGGTATCCTTTATGCTCAACCCTAATGCCAAGCCCACGCCGAAGCCAAAGGAACCCGAATGGTCGGCGGATACGAACTCCGAGATTGTCCATCTTACCACGCAGGGTTTTGAGCCCGCGTTGAAGGACGAGAAGGCTGCTCTGGTCATGTTCTACGCCCCCTGGTGCGGGCACTGCAAGCGCATGAAACCCGAATACGAAAAGGCCGCCCTGGAGATGAAGCAAAAAAAGATTCCCGGTCTGCTGGCCGCTCTGGATGCCACCAAGGAGCCGACAATTGCTGAAAAGTACAAAGTCAAGGGATATCCAACGGTCAAGTTCTTCTCAAACGGCGTCTTCAAGTTTGAGGTGAATGTACGCGAGGCATCGAAAATTGTCGAGTTTATGCGGGATCCCAAGGAGCCGCCACCGCCACCACCCCCAGAAAAGAGCTGGGAGGAGGAGGAGGACAGCAAGGAGGTGCTCTTTCTGGATGACGACACTTTCAGTTCAACGCTGAAGAGAAAGAAGCACGCACTGGTCATGTTCTACGCTCCCTGTAAGTTTTTATTTTATTTATTGCATTGGTCAGAAACTTTTATTAAAATATTTATCAATTTTAGGGTGTGGACACTGCAAGCACACGAAGCCAGAGTTCACAGCGGCTGCCACAGCCTTGCAGGACGATCCTCGGGTCGCGTTTGTGGCCATCGACTGCACAAAGCTGGCCGCGCTCTGCGCAAAGTACAATGTCCGCGGCTATCCAACCATTTTGTACTTCTCTTACCTCAAAACCAAGCTGGACTACAATGGTGGACGCACCAGCAAGGACTTTATCGCCTATATGAACAACCCGCCGAGCTCAGCGGACCGCACAGAGCTGTGATAAGCCGCTGCCAAGTGTAACTATACTTCTCTCTCACTATTTTGCAATCTCACTTCTTGTATTAGCCCTAATTGTATTCGTTTCGTTAACAATCAGCCTTTAATGTCGTCTAGACTATCGAATATTTTATAGAATATATGTGCACTTTCTAACTGAAAAGCATACTAATAAATTATGTTAAAACTAATATAATAAATCTGTTTACCATAATGCTTTTGGAATGAAAAAAAAGTGAAATTACACAAAATTATTTGCAATAACACATCAGATTACTTTAGTTTTCTAATTCCATTTGCTTTTAATCTTTAAGTAAAGCAAAGTCGTTCGTCGATGATAAGAAAACAAAGAGATTGGGTGAATAATTTGAATAGTAATAAAAGATAATGGCATACCGGCATGATTTGATAAGCACAAGTAATGGAACAGAACATATTTATTTGCTATGAAAAAACATAAATGAGCTTCTGAATCCGGTGTAGATAATGTTATGCAAGACTAGCAAATGCACGACATACAATTTCAATAGTTAGCCAAGATATTGCGTTATAGTAGTCATCATTCTCTCTCTCTGGGTGACTATTTCCATTTCTTTTATTGTACAATAAATTTCAATAGTTTCTATTTGCGTTTAAAACAATTTCTAAACTTAATATATTTTGGTTTAGCTATATAGCTAGTATTTAGATATATAATTATATTTAAAGTCCCTCATCAATGTGGCACACATTCTTGGAGCAAAAAATGCCAATTGCCTATTGCACACTTGCTCGGGTGTTCTGTGGTTTTGTCTCGCCTGAATGAATTTCAAAGTCGAAGGAAGGGATGAAGGGAAGATGGGTTGTCTGATTAGCAGCTCTGTGGGGCAAGGGCAGGGAGGATTCCAAGATTGCTGACTTAGCGCCCTGCTTCGGGTTTACTGTTTGCCTTTTGCCGCCTCAAACTGCCCAGCCAACTGCCGCGCTGCTCATTAGCCGTGTACTCGTCGTTGATAAGCGCGAAACCGTGGAACATGTCCTTCATCTTGATGGCCCGCGAGCAGGCAAAGTTCTTCGTGGCCACGTACATCTTGGTGAGGAACTCGGGCATCTGTTTCTGCGTCACCCAGGACTTGATGTTCTGCGGTATGGGTATGCCCGGATCATCGTAGTACGTGAGCACGAAGTGCAGCCCTGGCTCGTGGAATCCGCGAAAGGGCTTGATGACCATCAGGCTCCAATAGTCCGTGACGCGCACTTTGCCCGACAACGCCGGATACGAGTTGTGCGTGGCCCCGCGGTTGCAGATGAAGATCAGCTTCTTGTTCTCATCCTTGATATAGCGACGGCAATAGACATAGTCGCGATTGGCGAACAGCCGCGGCCACTGCATCTCCCAGTATATCAGATGCGAGTTGCTGCCCGGCACCGGATCCTCGCTGATGAGCTCCAGTCTCAGGGCCGTGTCGTCCCACTGGCGCCGGTAGTCCAGATCGGTTTGAACGTGGAGGAAATCGTCAGCTGTTATGTCGTCGAAACGGGCATAAACCTAAGGGTCAAAGGGTAAAGGCTTAAGGTGAGTTATTCAAGTGATAGCGGCGTAGTTTAATCACCTTGTATGAGTACAAGGAGGAGCGCTCCTGACGCCTCCAGATGCTGAACTCGTTCTTGCTGAAGTACGGCTCCCATTTGTGGTCGTCCTGCGCCTGAATGCGCACCGTACCCGCGGGGGCATTGCGCACGTCCAGATCCAGCGGTCGCTGGCAGTTGCTGATGCTGGACTCTGTATCCGCCTCCTTGCTGGTTGATGGCTTCGTCTGGCCCTTCCTGCAGCGCTGGTTGCCCAGCTGACAGTAGCAGTACTGCATCTTCTTGGACTGACAGCGCTCGCAGAGCTGATTGTGGGGCAGGGCGTTGATGAACTCAATGTCCCGGCGGCACATGTCGAAATTGGACAGCGACAGGCGCTCCTTGTTCCAGTCGAAGCCATCGCTGCCCAGCCGCTTGATGTTTAGACCGACGAGACCCACGGCACTCATCACCATGCCACGGAGCGGCGGCTGCAGCTCCCGGCGGTAGTAGGCGCGCCATAGCTGCTTCAGTCCCTGGGTGCCGTACACCGACTGGTAGAAGCTGAACAGCTGCTGAACGCGGCGCGACCGCTGGGCGAAGATCGACTCGCATTGGTAGCTCCAGGCGCGCAGCGTCTCCCGGGACTGGTTCTTGATGGCCAGCACAAATCGATTGAGCAGCATGCCGGCTAATTCGATTTGGCCGCTTGCATAACAGCCCCACCGAGAGTGCGGCGGCGGCGACTTTGTTAATATGCTCCTCCTCCTCCTTCGCTATTTACTGTGCGCCCTCGCACACACTTGGCACACTTCGAGGCGACGAAACTTAGGGAATTTAGTACTGCTGGCCGGGACACAATCGATCGGTTTGACGGGAGACTTACTGCACGAGCGCTGGGTTATGTTTTGGCCGGGCTTATCATGTTTGGCGATTGAAAAAACGTGCAACTTGCAATTTGTCCGCTGCTATGTTGTTACTCCGCTGTTGTTGCTTTTGTTGTTGGCGCTCAGGCAGCAGTGTTGGAAAACGACCGACCGCCTGCTGAGAGTTGACAGCTGCGATCAGTGACCACTGATCGGTAATCACAGTTTTGGCAACACTTAAATGTGGACTAAAAAATGTATCATTTAAATAAAACAAATTTATGTTGGCGAATTGGAGAAGAGTGCCATAATTTAAATTGAATTTTGTGGAGCGCCTGAAAAGTGACACTGAGAAAGCTAAATCCTGTGTCATGCAATTATTTATAAGTTTTCTAGTAACTTAGATTTTATTAAAAGTTTGACTTGGAAAATTGCAAAATTGCAATTCTTATTTTTAAGTGCAGAAGAATAAAAAAAGTAAATTTATAAAAATTATTTTACAGAAAGAAATTCATAAAACTGGCGTTAAAATTAGAAATCGTTTGGCTCGAGCTTGACTTTGAAAATTGCAATTCTTAATTTTAAGTCTAGAAGAATAAAAAAAGTAAATTTATAAAAATGATTTTACAGAAAAAAATTCATAAAACTGGCGTTAGAATTAAAAATCGTTTGGCTTGAGTAAGCTTTTCCACTTCTTGACTTTTTTTTATTTTTCAAAAAAGTTTCATTTTCCCCAAAGAATACCCGTTATCACTCCGCTATTTCAAGTTCTTAGCCCACTGTCTCCGCCTTTCTGCGTTAGCCAACACTGCACCTCTAAACTCGTGGTGCGACCGCATTGTTTTTGTTGCGCAGATTTTGATTCGATTTAATGTGTGAAACTGCCTGCGAGCCTGGAAGAATCCTAAGACAACCCAGCCAGGATGTCTATGCGGCGGCAGCGCATCAAGGCTCCGGCCAATCTGTCGCTCATCAAGCGCAAGCCACGCAAGGAGGAGCTCGCAGCGCCGAAGCAGGAGCCGAAGGAGGAGGCGGAGGCGGTGGTGGCTGCAGTGGTTGAGCCCCCGACCCCGCCCGTTGCACCGACCCCCGCGGAAGTGGAGCACGAGGCTGATGCAATCGCCTTCAAAATGCCCGCCAGCTCGGCTGGCCAGCTGGAGGACGTCTTTCACTCGGACATCGAGGACAATGTCATCCAGATGGACTTGCAGAAGACCAGCAATGGCTTTCCCATGTCGCCCAGCAAGGCGCAAGCCCGCCAACGGGTTCGACCCACTCCGGTCTTTGGCCAGCGGCGCAACAGCTTTGTGGGCTCCCCCATGGCCGGTGACTATGAGGGTGACTACCAGTCGCCGGCCACACCCACGCGACGGGAGCGTTACCTCAGCGGTTCGTCGACGGGCACGCCGCAGCAGCAGCAGGTGTCATCGCCCATGCCCCCGTCTCCCTATAAGTACCTACCGCCCATGAGTCCGGGCATGGGACGCATTCGCACGGAATCCACCTGTTCCACGTACTCCGAGGGAGGCAGCAAGCAGCGCAAGGGCGATGATAAGTCACAGAGCCAGGGAGGAGCGCGGTTGAATGCCCGCCGTGACTTCGAGACGCGCTTCAACAAGGGCGTGCCCGACAAGTCCACGTTCAAGATGATGGACATGATCTTCTACAATCCCGAGAACAATCCCATGGTCCCCAAGCAGGCGGTGACGACCATCAAGGACGAGTCCAACGGCGACGAGGCCAAGCCCTCGGCGGATCAGCTGCTGGAGAGCAAGGGAGAGTCCACCACCGCCATGCTGGTGCCTCAGCTGAAGCTGGATGCCAATGGCGAGATGATCATTGACGAGAAAACGCTGGAAATCGAGACCACGGCCGAGGTGGAGGCTCGCAAGGTGCTGGCCAACTCATCTCTCATCCTAATGGACGAGACAACGGGTGGGTTTCAAGGATCATGTTATATGTGCTCAGTGATTTATAGCTTTTTATGTATTGGACAGGTGATAATGGTTTCTACAAACGCCACAAGCGCACGCCATACTGGACGTCCGATGAAACAGTGCGTTTCTATCGCAGCCTGCAGATCATCGGCACGGACTTCTCGCTGATGTGCCAAATGTTTCCCACGCGATCGCGACGCGATCTGAAGCTCAAGTACAAAAAGGAGGAGCGCACCAATGGTCAGTTGATCAACAAGGCGCTGCTCTATCCCAAGGCATTCAACATTCAGGAACTCAAGGATCAACTGGAGGAGGAGGACCGCCAGCGGGAGGAGAACGAACGCCAGTGGAAGGAAATTAACAAAGCTGTTCCGGGCAATCCTAAAAAGGTTTGCTAGCAAATATGATTTAATTCTAATCTGATATTAATTTGTAATCTATGTTTTTAAGCGATCTCGAGTGCAGCAGCAGAGCAAAGCATCACGTGCACTCAACGATGGCGATGTTGCCTACGAAAACGAGCATGTGACGAGTAAGAAGCTCGGCAAGCAGGCCTGGTCCAAAAGGCGCAAGGAGTTGGAGACCGATGAGAATGACGGTAGTGTTCCCGCCAAACGAAAGCCCAAGGCTAAGCGACGGCCTCCCAAAACTCCAGCTCAAGCGGCAGCAGAGGGGCAGACGGATCTGGGAGCTATTAAGCAGGAGAAAGCGATCAAAACCGAACAAACAGGAGGCAATTTACCATCAGGAAGAGAACTGCAGGCCGAGCTTAATGGACTTCTGATGGATGATCCGATGGAGTATGAAGTAGATGTAAGCAAGCCACGTGATAAAACCATCATCGATATGGATGACGGTACCCTGACCTATGTGAGCGACTTCGAATCGGCAACAGAGGCTTCAAATCGACCGTCGGAGTCATATTTAATTAACTTTATGGAAAACGATGAAGTCATAACGCCGGATGACCCCATTCCGCCCTCCACTACCGAACCGGATATCGAACAAATTCTCGCCGAGCTGGCGGATGGATCGTTGGTCCTGGTCTCGTCCTTGGATCCAGAGCACGAGGATCGGGTGCTCAACGAAATCTACATGCTGGACAAAACGACGGGAGAGTTGTGCGAAACACCGCTGAATATACCAGAGCATATTGTTCAATGCATAATGAATGTTATGCAGTTAGAGGACTAACAACATTTTATATTACTACTTTAAGAATATTTGTTACCGATTATAATTTATTAAAGCATTTGGATATATGCATTTAATTTATTTTAGTTTGTAGTTTATTTTCTTTATAATCTTTTAAAAAGAAGTCAATAGGGACTTATTCCAGTTTTGGATTCAACTTTTGGAAAACGAAGTTCTTTTTTTAGTTCTTAATGAAATTTAATTTAAATATTTTTGATTTGGCGCCTTGTTCAGAGTTGTCGCATTTCAAAATTATGTGTACGATTCTCAACACTGTTGTTCAGTAAGAACGTTTTAGCACACTGGCCTTTTGACAGCTGTTTTGTTTTTGTTGCCGAGGCAGTGGCAGCAATTTATTAGAATTTAACCAATTTAGCCTCAAACGATGGCCCAAGTTCCCTTGGCAATTGTCTCGCACAAGCGCCAGGTGTGCAGCCTGTACAAGCGGGCGCTGCGCAACCTGGAGGCCTGGTACGACCGACGGTGAGTGCGGCTGCCCAATAAATCCCATAAAGATTATATAATGAACAAGTGCATCTTGGTTGTCTCAATCCCCGCCAGCAATGACTACCGCTATCGCGCCGTGCAGCTGCGTGCCCGCTTCGACGAGAACCGCAACAAGAACCTGGGCGAGGGCATCCAAATCCTGGCCTGCGGACAGAAGGAGCTCTTCGAGACGAAGCATTTCCAGCCCCGGAACTGTAAACAAATGAGTCTTGGTCATCACATCTTCGTATCTAATGCGTTATCCTTGCAGTTGCCAACAGCGCCGGTGGCTGCGCCTTCGAACGAGAGGTGATCCCGCCCGACTGGCTGCTGGACTACTGGCATCCCCTGGAGAAGGCCCAGTTCCCCGAGTACTTTGCCAAGCGGGAGCAGCGCAAGAAGGAGTACGTGACCTGGTGGGAGAAGCAGTACGGCAAGCCGGATCCCCAGGACCTGGGACACCACTAATCTTAGAGTACCGTAGTCGAAATACATCCAATCTTTGTCTTTAAAAGTAAATTCTATTGGAGCTCAGAGTGCGTGTTGTTATTATGTGTGTATTGTACCAGGATGCAGTCGAACCTCCTTTGCTCGAAATATGTTTTTCGTTTTGGGGGTAGTATTTCGCCAGTTTAAGCAATATACAGGAAATTATGCACGATTTTCAAGAATTTCTTTCTCATAGAGAAGGTAAATTTTGTTATGATGGTACAAATTTGTAAAGTATATTTGAAAAGTTTTACATAAGTTATTTTAATATTACATTTTAGTTTTATAGAAAAACTCGAGATTTTGAATGGCCTAGGTAAAGTAAAAAGTATGAAAAATAAGTACCTAGCTTCAAGATATAATTGTAAGCAAAAACGTTGAATTGGATCTCTTTGTATGTGGTATTTTCTAGCAAGAAAACTTAAGAAATACTTTGATACACATTACTGGTCTAGCTGATAGGCATTTAAATATGATAATTAGATTAAATTTCAAATTACAAAAATGCTCAGGATGTCCTTGCATCCTTATAAACAAAGTTAAACAAATTCAATTGCGAATTATTTAAGCGTGTGACGTTCGACTGCGACTCCTTTTGTACTAAGTGTATTTTATTTAAGTATGAATATATTTAGGTGAATGACGGGTAGCCTGTGCTGGCGAAGCTCGGGGGCGCGAATGCTGTGGGGTGTGTCCTTCGTGTGCCTGGCTGGAGGTCCTGCCGCTCAGTTCAGCTCGTTGGGGTCCAGGCGCGGGCGCTTTTTGCTGTTGGTGCCGTTGCCGTTGGGCGTGGAGGTGGTGCCGTTGCCATTTCCCGACTCCCCGCCGTGCTCCCGCTTCCGCTGGAGCGTCTTCTTGTCCCACTGCTGGGTGAGGTAGCGCAGCAGGACGCAGCGCTTGTCCATCACGATCAGCTGCTCGGAATGCTCATCCTCGGTGGGCAGGTAGACGGAGGCGCGCTTCTGCGACGTCCGAATGCCATGTTCGTTGCTCAAATGGGTGAAATTGGTCGAGTCGTGAATGGGGAGACCCTTGATGAAGTCTTTCACGGACATTCTGCTTTCGAGTTGCTGCTGATTACGGAAATGCAATTTAAAAAACTGGCAATTGTCTCGCATTTATTTATATTCGACTGCCTTACTACGATGTTTGTTGATTAATAAGTATTTTTGGGAGCAATCTTCTTATATACGACTTTTCTTTCTTTATAGCAATTTATGTGTGCCTAGGGTTTGTTGTTGTTGTTATTGGCGATTTGACAACCAGTACTGCAAAAGACACAAATGTCAAACTTGACACAACACTGAAACAGTGGGGAAAAACAGATTTTAAAATTCAAAAATTAGTTTAATGTTAAATTTTTTATTTCATTGTATTTTATAAATATAAAACTGGTACTATTTTCATTACAAGTTCCAAGCTTCTATAAGTTATAACTCTCTTACGATTTGGAAACACTTGGCAATGTGCATTGTTTATTAACAAATGTTTAAAAACTTAATTTAAAAACTTTGCTTTAAGATTTCATCCATTGTATTCTAAAAAAATTTATAAACGCAACAACACTATTTAGTGTTTTTTAATGTTGGGCAATTTTTAATTAGAATTTTCTAAGTAAAGAACGATTTAACGCGATAAGAATGGAATGGTTATTCCCCAGAAAGGCAAGATAACCAGAGTGACCCAATATTTTAATTATATTTACTTATGTTTATTTAAAAAAAAACAATCCCTAGTTTAGTTTAGCTAAAACACCCTTATTTCGAAAAACCATATTAAAAAAAGTCCGTTTTAAATCGTAAAATATTTAGACTTCCTTTTTGGATATACTGGCTTAAAACCAGACATTGGGTTATCCTTTTTTATTAGTTTTTAGAAAAGTACATAATGTATTAATGAGTTTCTTAACTACGGTTATGACGGTTTCCGTCCCCGCGACGCACCACATCCTTGTACTCATCCATGCGCCGCATGCGGTCCAGATACTCGGGATCGTCCTGCTCCGCCTGCAGCTCCTCGGCGGCCTTCTCCTCGTCCTCCTGCTCGTTGGGATCGCGGGCGGCCGCAATGGCCTGTGCTTGGTTCATCTTGGCCACCTTCTCCTCGTCGGGAAAGATGCCTTCGTCGACGCGCTGCTGGTAGAACTCATCCACGGTCATGATGGGCAAACTGGGATAGCCCAGACCGAACACCGCCTTCTGGGTGGCGTTGCGTGTGATGATGAAGGGCTGCAGGGGCTTTGGTTTGGGGGCCTGCTGCTGATGATGATGATGATGGTGACCTGGTCCATGACTGTGACCATGACCACGGGAAGTGGCCGATGCGGGGGGCTGCTGCTGATTTCCCGGACGGAAAGAGTCCACTTCGCTGTCGGCCTCGCCACCGGCCATCCTAGCCAGACGCATCTGGGCCAGCTGCTTCATCATGACCAGCGATTCCAGTTCCTGCTTGGAGTCTATGATGCTCTTGTCCAAATACTTCAGGAAGAACGTGCGTTTATCCTCGTCGTCAGCGGTTTTGTTCTTGACTGCGTCCCGCATCTTGGCCATGTACTCGTCGATCTCCTTCATGCGGCGGTACTGGGCTATCTTGTCGTTCCTATTGAAGGCTGCCTCCATCAGCTCCCGCTGCTCGCTCTTCTCGGCCTGGCTATCCGGCTGAGCCACCTGTGTTTTGGGCGCCCCGCAGAGTTCGTACTCCTGGCAGCGCTGCAGGTGATCCTTGAAGTAGATCTCGCCCAGCTCCAGGGACTGTATGCTATTGGGACTGTTGATCTTGGTGGTCAGCTTGCCCAGGAAGTAGGGCAGCAGCATGAAAGGCAGCGACTCGGTGGAGACTTCATCGATCATCTCGTTGGCGCTGAACATGCTCACCTGGTTCACGATGACGGTGGCCTGCTCGAAAAGGCCCATTGCCGTCTTCACTTTGTTCTATGTGGAGGGTAAGGGGATTAGAGTTGGTTTTAGCCGGCATAGCAAATATCACACCTGAAATTCGCTGCCATTGAAGGGCAGATCGGTGACTTCCAGCTCGTCAAGGATGTTCCAGCCGCTTAAAAATATGTCCGACAGCTTCTGGTCCTCACCGCCAGCGGTATTGCCCTCAGCCATTTATGAATACTGCTTTAGTTCCGGTTGTAATGAGAATTTTTCGAAAATAATAATAGAGTTGCGAAAATAAATTGCAAGCCGACGGGAAACAGCTGTTTTTCAGGGATGGAAAATAAAAGCAAAGCCAGGGCTGATTTAAAAACAGGGGGATTCCCTAAACTGCTTAATTGCTGAATTGTTGAAAATTCAACAGAAAATTTCAGCAATTAAGGGAACGACCCTAAATGAATCCTGTTGAATTCTTAAACAGCTGTTATTTGTTGAAAATGTTTACAGATCTTAAAATATGTAAAGATTGTCTTTTTATTGCTAGTTACTCTCTAAAATTGGTACTGAGGAATAAGTAACTACTTATATACATTCTAATTTTATTTTAAAGTAAATAATTCGTACTGGTAATACCAAAATTCTACAGAGTTGCCATGACTTTCATTAAAAATGGTGACAACTCTGGCCTTTCAGCAATTCAACAAAATTTTCAGCAGCTAGAGGCTGTTGAATTGCTGAAATTTCCGAAAGTTGACTTTGTATGGAACAGCTGATTAACAGCTGACCAAAATTCAACAATTCAGCAATTAAGCAGTTTAGGGAATCCCCCTAACATTTAGCTATTTTTGTGAAAAAAACTTTTTTTTTAATTATTTGTAGTTATAAATATAAAAATATTTAAATTTTACTATTTCCTTAATTGGAAGTTAAATTTCGTAATGATCTACATTTTCAGCTATAAATGTATTGTACTCCTTAAAAAAAGTTGTGCCATTCTTCAAAGAAACCTACTATAATTTTGTTTTTAGTTTTATAAATACGGAATATTTATTGCAAGCAAAATTGTTAAACTTGCAATTTGACAAATAGATCCTCTAAAAGAAAATACACCAAAATGATTCCAAAAATCCTCTAATAAACTGTACAAAAATAATATTTGTTTCAAACAAAATTCTTAAGCTTGCAATTTAAAAAATATATACTCCAAAGAAAAATACACCAAACTATTGGCAAAAATCCTTTATTAAACTATACAAGGACTTAGCAAAAAGTTTGTTCCTGGTTTCAAGTGTCTGAGGGATTAGGTTGCAGTCCAATGGAATTAGCCCTTGAGCGTAGCTTCGAGCTCCTGGTTGGCCAGCAGTTCCTTGATGATGTCCAGTCCGCCGATTAGTTCGCCCTTGACGTACACCTGCGGATAGGTGGGCCAGTCGGAGAAGGTCTTCAGGCCCTGGCGCACCTCCTCATCGCCCAGGATGTCAAAAGTCTCGTAAGGTAAGCTGTGTGAAGATGGTTTCGTTTAGAAAGAGGGTACAAAGAGTAGCTAATCAAAAACCCTACTGTGTCTCGTTCACAATGCCGATGAGTTGCTTGGAGAAGCCGCAGCGCGGTCCATTCCGGTCGCCCTTCATGAAGATCATAAGAGGCGCCTTGTTGATCAGGGCCTTCAGGCGATCCTCCAGCGTTTGTCCCGTTGCCGCCGCACTGCTAGCGCTTTCGGCCAACTTCTTGGACTTCGTGCTAATGGCGGCAATGTCCACTCCGTCGACGCGGTCCACAGCGGAGCCCTTGGCGAAGAAGATCACTGTGGGCACAGCTTCGATCTGGATGAGACGGAAAATTAGTAGGTATATATGTATTTGGCCTTCTGAGCTCCGAACTCACCTGGTGCTTCATGGAAATCTCTGGAAATTGTTCGGCATTCAGGCTGATGAACTGCAGTTTATCGCCAGTAATCTTGGACAGCTCCTCCAGCGCGTCCTTCACCTGACCACACTGCTCCGCCCAGTCGGCGGCGAATAGCGCCACTGTGGTCTTGTCCCCATTTATGTACTTTTGGTACTCTTCGGCAGCCGTCACATTCACCACGGGCATGTTTTCTTTGATTTTTCTAACTCAATTTTTCTGAATAGCAAAATTTATAAAAGGCAGGCCGAATTATCAGCTGGGAAGAGCGTTGCCAGACTATTTTGCAAAAGAGGTGGCAGCTTTAAAAAAGCCAGAAAACGCTAAATAGATAATATTTATTTGAACTAGTTTTTTGAAAGTATTATAAAATACTTCCGTTCGTTTTCTCGGTTTAATACCTACTTTTAGATAAAATGCATAGTACTAATATTATTTGGGCTATTCCTTAAAATTATTAATTGTTAAATGGTTCTCTTTAAAACTTGACAAAACCAATTTTATACTTAAATAATTATTGGTGAACATAATATATTTTGAATTTACTTATTTGAAACAATTTCAAAAATGATTTTTAGAAAAAAAAAAAACAAATCCGCCCAGATAATTATTCACGCTTTGAATTCTGGCAACACCGATAGGTTATCGATTTCTGGCATCACTGTAACGGCAACACGTGCATCAGAGGCCGTATTCAATATACACAGCTCACTTATTTTTCGCAACCAAAAGTTGAATTAGCCGGAGCATGGTGACGCGCAAGAAGCCAGTCAAGCGCAGCGCCGAGGCGGCGGAAATCCAGATCGAGGAGGAGGAGGATGCGACCCAGGCGAAGGTGCCCAAGGAGGTGATGGTGGTCGCCCAGGAGGTGAAAATCGTCCGTGCCCTCGCCTGCAACGATGTGGTCCAGCGTAATCGCCAGATCCGCAAGCTGCGCAAGTGGTTCAAGCTGCGGGCCAGCAGCTCCTTCCCGTTCACCGAGGAGGACTTCATGCGCATCTGGAAGGGGCTGTACTACAACATGTGGATGTCGGACAAGCCTCTGGTGCAGGAGGAGCTGGCCGAGCAGTTGGCCCAGATGGTGGACAGCTTCGATGGCAATACGGCCTGCAGTCTGGCCTACTTCAGTGCGTTCATGCGCACCATGTGCCAGGAGTACTTTGGCATCGACCAGTGGCGCATGGACAAGTTCCTGATGCTCACCCGCCGCATGGTGCGCTACGTCCTTCGTCTGCTTAAGCAGAGCAAGTGGTCGGCGGAGCTCATTGGCGCCTTCAACAGCAGCATGCAGCTTTCCGTGCTGTCGGAGCAGCCCAAAAGTCGCGGCATGACCATGCACTATCTGGATGTATTCTTCGAAGAGTTGGCCAAGGCCGCCGATGGCGAGATCAGCGCCGCCCAGGTCAACCTGTTCTTGCGTCCGTTCGTCACCTACGTGGCCACACAGCGCGATGCCAAGCTGGTGGCTCAGTGCCGCACAAGGGTGCTCTATCACCTGCTCTACCAGAGCGACTTGGGACGCGAGTACAGCGAGAAGTACAATGCTTGGAAGCTGATGGGCTTCCCCACCGCCTCCATCGATGACATCGAGAAACTGGACTCGGGCTTCGACGAGGAGGATGACGAGGGCAACGCCGAGGAAGAGCCGCCGCGGGCCACATCCCTGGATCCCCGGGCGGGCAACGTGGATGTTCACATGCCAGAGCTGCCGCTCAACGCTGATTGCGTCCTGGACGAGCTGCAGACGCAGCTACGCACAAACGACTTCAATAGCAAGCGGCGTAAGGGACTGCGCAAGCTCATCCAGATATTTGAGACCTACAAGGGCGGTGAGTTCCCACTCGGCGTGCGCACCATGCCGAAGGTGGAGGGCCAAACATTGGCGGAAATGGTGGAAGAAAAGGTGGCCGCCATCGATGAGATGGAGGATGAGGTCTTCGGCACCGGTAGGAAACTGAAGAAGCTCAACAAGTCCAAGCGCAAGCGCCTACTTCAGTCCATAAACTTTGAGGAGGTCGACGAGCACAACTACGACGAGATCATTGGCAAGGCCCTGCCTCCGGAGCTTCAGAAGAAAGTGAAACACAATGCGAAGGTGCGTTCAAGCATAAACAATGCCTGGGTGGTAGAGGACGTCAAAGAGGCGGGTGCAACAGCGGATGACAAAGAGGAAGCTAAGCCCAAGGCTAAGAAGGCAAAAAAGGATGATACACCGAAGCCGAAAAAAGATGAGCAGTCGAAGAAGCCCAAGCCCAAGAAAGAGGAGCAGCCCACGCCCAAGACAGAGAAGGAAGAACAGTCGAAGGTAAAGAAAACAGAGCCGACGAAGGAGCAACCTACGCCCAAGAAGGAGGAGCTGCCCAAGATTAAGGCAACCCCCAAAGTCGAGTCTGCCGATGATGATAAAGCAGCCACCCCTACACCGCAACCAACCAATGGTTGGGAAGCCCCTTTAGAGGCTGGTGAGCAGGAAATCTTTGTTCCCTCGCGAAAACTGCAACTGAAGCAGGCCAACAGCAAGCTGCAGAAGGGTACGCCTAAGCAGGTTGCACGACTGCAGTTTGCAACTCCACAACCGGGAAGTGCCAAGCGCGTGCGGATTATGACCAAGAGCAACTGCTCCTATCCCAAGAGCGACTACTACCGCCAGCTGAAGCTGTCCCCGCAGTTGCCCTACGACGCGGATCGTCTGCCCGGCAAGAGTGCCCTCAAACCGCATGTGCTACCGGGTCCGATTCATCCTAGTTTCAAGGGAGCTAAGCGGCTTTTCAACGACACGCTGTGACGTTGTGCCCAGTGGCTGCAGATGGGAACGGAACAGGATGAGGAACATTAATGTGGACTTGTTGCTCTAATGGTATAACCCCAGAGGGACTGCAATTCTGTTCTCCTGTAAATGTCACCTACGAAGAGGGAACGCTTTTACATCAAAAGCCATCCCACTTCCTGGCATGGCTTTGGAGATTAAGATAGCACATCCACCATGGACATGTCTTATGCTGGTTTTATAGCCTGTCTACTTATAAATGATCTAAACTCATGCTTCCGTTCAATATTTTGCTATTTTAAAGTTTTGAAAAACCTTAGTTTAGTTATGAATGCATTTTCAATATTCCAAAACGGTTGAAATTGGCACTGCTTTGTGTGCTGCTTTGGCTAAGGAAGTTGTAAGGTTTTTTAAATTCTACCTGCATAAGATCCGCATAAGACATGTACTAAATGTAACCCCTTATACTTATAGTAGTTACAATTACGACTAAATGTACTATTTGCTTGTAGGCCATTTTATGTTCAAGCTATCCTCTGAGTTGATATTGAAATAAAAGCAAACGTAGTATATGTAAAGTGAAATACGAAAGTAATATATTTTACTCTGGTGGGATATACAGATGGCGCTAACAAAATCTAAAATTACTCATTTTTTGATTAGAGTGATTACAAAAAACAATTCGTTAATGTCTCAAGATTAGTTTGGAGGTATAGGGTCTTGCACTTTTGAAAAAAAAAAAACATTTTTTAAAATTTTCCTTACTGTTTTTAGTGTGTGTACTCTGATGTGTAGACCTATTCAGTTTTTCTCGAAACCATTCATTTATAAACCTATAGTTTGCAAACTTGTCGCATATTTTTCAGCATACAAGAAAAATCGTCCCAGTTTCCTATTTTATTTTTTAACTTTCAATATTAAATATTGGCCTACATTTGTCCATTAAAAGAATTTCAAAAAAAAAAAAAAAATGGGAATCCTATAATTTTTAACTTTGCCAAAAGCTTTTCTTTTAAAAGTGTTACTGTATCCTCTTTCCAGTAATGTACATATTAACCTTTAAAAATTTGTGGCTGTTATAAATTAAATACATTTCTGCATTTTCTTTTTACAAAAAACTTGATTGATTTTTTGATGCCGAAGACATTTTTAATTTCTATACTAACGAAATACAAAACTATTTTAAATCAAACTTAAATTTTTAAGTAATTGTGTCCACCGGCTTTGATGTCGTGGTTTTAATAAAAGCGCTAAACTATTGGTACAATCGATTCAGTGTAATCTATACCACATAAAGCAATTTAAAAAAATTTGATTTTTATACCTTTCCCTTTGTAACTTGGTTTTATTATTGAATAGAACAATTTAAAATATCTATGCCCATCAGGACGGTTTGTATGGAAATTTTTTAGGTCCTATTCTAACCGCCTATTCTGTGCGAATTATGGCATTAAAGACATAGCAAAATAAATTTTTTGAAAATAACGCGTTTTAGTGGCTTCAAAGTTTGTCACTCTTACGGACTGTTGTCTCTGATCAAAAAGATATTTTGAAATTAAAATTTTTAAATTTGACAAGGGGGAACAATTTTTTTCAACAAAATATTACCTGTCATACCTGTCGTATGAGTAATTTTTAAGAAAGCTTTTGGACCTTTTCGCAAGGTCTAGATTTCATAAAAAAACGTTAAATTTTCAAATACATTTTCTGCAAAGATTAATCTACCATGTGATGGGGTGAGAATAAGACCGCCCTACACTCATAAACAAAAACCTGAGAATTTCCATAAAATCTCGAAAAATCTTTCTTGAATTTTTGCCAAAGGTGACTTCGCCTTTGCTTTAAGAAATTTTCTGTTAGAAAGGCACCATTAAAGCAAGAAAGAATATTTTGTTTAAGGTGTTTTTTTTCTGTTTGAAGAAAATACATTTCTTAAAACAAGAAATATTCTTTTAGAAAGACGCCTTTAAACAAGAAAAAATTATTCTTGTTCCAAGAAAGAATATTTCTTAAATTGTCGGCTTAGACCCCAATTATCAGCAGTAAAACCACTGTCATGGTTACCATGCAAGTAGAGCTAAAACTAGTTGATAATTATTTTCCGCCAGAGCGAAACAAATTTGAAAAACAAAAAAAATTCTATTTTAAAAGGTTGCTTTTTCTAGAATTCAAATTCCCATTAAAAACGTAGCCAATTTTTTTTTCAAAGACAGTTCAAAAAAAGGACAGATTTTAATCAAATCTTTGATCAAAAAAAATTTTTATATTTAAGGGCGAATTTTCTAAAAACAAGAAATATTTTTTCTAAATTTAAAGGCTGGCCGATTTAAAGGCGAGGGTTGCGCTGTTGTTGTTTGATGATAAGTTGTTGGACTAAAATCGTTTTAATAGTAGGTCTTTCAAATACAACAATTTTGTTTACCAAAAATTTTAAGAATTAATGAAGCAACACGAGAATAATTATTATTTTCGGAAACCGCGTCTATTCCAGCGTACAGCATTTTTTAAGTTTTAAATTCTCTTAAAAAATACTTAATTTTAAATAAAAAATTTTTTTTTAAATTTTTTTTTGAAAGATATTAAGATAGCCCACAAAGTTGCAAACCAAAAATTAAAATAAACTCGTTTGAGTTATTTCAAAAAATTTGAGCTTAATTACAAAAAGATTTTTTAAAAATAAACGGTAAGAGTTAAAAAAAAAACAAAAACCGATCCTTATATTTCAATCCTCTATTAAAAAAAAAAGTTTCCATTGATTCTGAAATTTGAACCAAATTGGCCTGTCGCGTTTCATATCGGTGGGTTATACTTAAAAAAAACTTTAATATATAAAAAATAAATTTTTTTTCGAAAACCTTTACCTTTACACGTGAGAATTTGATTTTTTTTAAATTGTTGATCGTCCTTGAAGTGTTATAGAAAAATTTGTCTTGAAAGTTTGGCCACCAAAAAAATATTTACAATATAAATATAATTGGCTCGGTTGTGCCCACAGACCACATACAGACTTCTTTACTATACAATACTTAGTGTTGATGTCCTTTAACTCAGTCAGTTGGATTCCAAATTGACTCGCTTGGCTCTGCACTTGAGTCTTGACCTTACAGCCGATTGTACTCAATGTTCCCTATTGGACTCACTCTGCTCTGCTCTTAAGTTTTGAGTTTACACTTTACATTCTGTACATTTTCACTCTTCTTGCAGTTGAGTGGAATAAATTGCATTTAAGAGAGCACTTTGCATGCAATTGTAGATAAGAGACCGAATTTTAGGAACTCAATAAAAGTCCTCAAATGCGTTTACATTTGACTCACAATGAAGTGCTCAAATTTAAAAAAGTGCAAGTGCAAAGGCTCAATTCAATGAAATCCAGAAAAAGTATCTGTTACGATTTAAAATCATAATTGTTATTGGTTTTTTTTATACTATTTTAAGTAATTGTTTATGAAATCAAATTCTGAATTAAAAAAAAAAATTATTTAAAATACAAAAATAATATTAAAGTATTACTATTATAAAACTTTAAATTATTTCATGTTGCCTATTTAAATTATATACACAACAAAAATTTGCTTGGTAAAATTGGCCAATGAAGATAGTTTAGTAACTATAAAAAATAGTTAAGCTTATTTTGTTGCGTGTCTTTGCTAATTGTGTGTATTTGTTGTTGTGAAAGTAACTATTTAATTAGTAGAATTGACAATGTTTGTGGTTGGGCACTGTTTGACAATTATAACAGTTGATTTTACCAATTTTTTTTTTTGTGTGTAGGGTTCTATGTGCTTATATATGACTGTAAAACGAATACAAAAATCACTTTTGATTATGGCATTTTGCGGTTGGTGTGAATTAAAAGATATTCATACGGATGCACAGCACAATTTACAAACAGTTTTGATCCCACCCATGCAAAATGAACTTCCGATCCGTCCAACACAATTGGTTGAATAATAAATTTTCATAATAATTGAAAACTGACCACCGCAAGGGGAATCAATGGCGGGTTGAAGGGAGTGTGACATGTTCATAAATCTGTTTAAAGTGGATGGCCAGCAACAATAACAGAATTCATTTCCTCGAGGATAACATCTGTTCAGAAGTGTTGCAACACGATTGAACAAATTAAGTTTCGCACAGGACCAGCAGGCACAGGACACGTTAACTTTCTACACATTTGACGCATGTTTTGTCCTCCTGGCATCGGTATCCCAAGTCCTGCCGCCGACTTCAGCGCCCTCGATTCGATCTCATCCTTCACAATTCCTGTTGACAATCTGTTTAAGTTGCGTAAATCCCAGCCAAACAAGTACGTAATACGTATGTGTATGTCCAAGTACACACGGCACTCCACTTGAGTTCTGTGTGTCTATCGAACGGCTGGAAAACTATTTCCCTCCGGAAAAACCCCACCTGCCTTGTCGCCACATCATTTTCCTTTCAATGCTGCCTTGCCTGCATGTCTTGTGTATTAAAACTTGTCGAAATTTTATTCAATTTACGTGCACTTAGGCGACGATTGTACATTAAGATATGACGCAAAGCTTGAATCAGTGCACAGCTGATCCGCATCCTCCCCCAGACTTTGTCCCCTGGACGCTCTGCTTGAATGCTCGGTAATAGATACGGATACGTGGAAGTGTCGGCAGACTAAGGAAAGTGACAGGCACAAGTGGGTGTACCTCTATGTAATTGGTTACCCTATGTAGCGAACAGGTTTACAGAAGTTCTTATAGCGCTTGCAGTCAAGTTTTACATCTAGAAATCCTCAAAACTAATTTTAAAACATTTTTAGAGTAAATCTTACAGACAAAAAAAAAGCATGTTCCCGTAAATTCGATATGGCCAATGTTAATGGAATGTAATTCATACCCACATCGTTTTTACATGAAATACTCATCAAATTTACATTTTTAAGGTCATATTGCCGAATTTTCTCTCTCGGAGACTCTCTCACTTCGAAAAAGAGAGCAATACGCCATATGGAGAGCATAATGACGTGAGTTGAAACGGGAAAGACAGATTCGAAATTCGAACTGACGTACTTCGAACATGATGTTTACATTTCGACCATATCAATTTTACACGGGTCCATATCAAGTTAAAATTGATCTTAAAAAATTTAAAATTGACCTACATTTCGTATCGAATTTTTTTTGTGTGTATTAAATGTTATAAAAATTTGTTAAAAAATTTACCTTCTTAAATAAGTTTATTCTTAAAAATATATTTTCAGAGTATAGAATCATCTTTTAAAGACAATCCTATTGATTTCAATTAACTCTTTAATTTAAAAATGAAACGAAAAAAGAGCCAAGTCTTAAAAATTGTACCCTAAGCATTATAAAGAAATCATATAAAGAATTTAGAAAATTTTTTAAATATAAATGCCCAATTTTTCTGAGTGCATTGTCGCCTGAATCATTTATTTGATTGCTCTAGGTCCAGCCCCTTTTTCCCAGCGCAACGCCGACTATTTTTAGCTCTTTAATGGATCGCAATCTATTTTTTACCCAATCAAATCTGGGTGTACGGCTTGAACTTTGGCGAGGCTATAAAAGCCAACGGTCGCCCAGTGGCGCAGTTCAAGTGCACGGCACTTGTTCAGGAACGGAATCCGCGGATATGTGGCTCAATTGGATTGTGGTGATATATCTTTTGGGCTCCTTAACGCTCTCGGCATCGGGATTCAAGAGCTGTGGTCCTGATAAGCAATGTGTGCCCTACGAACAGTGCAACGAGGGCATAAAGGTCGAGGGAAAATTCTATCCGGATCGGAGTAGGACGACCTTGGACGAGAGCTGTCACTATATGGAAAAGTGCTGCAATGTCCAAGATACAGTGAGTAGAGTATTGAAAAAGTATTTCCTATAAGGGATAATCTTAATCTTCCCTTTCTCTTATTTAATACATTTACACAGAGAGTAGAATGAGATTTTTTAAGTTAAAGTAAGTTTAATTTGCTTGAATCAAGATAAATTGGCGGTATTTACATTGTGGATCTCAATAAGTAATCTCATTTAATCAAATCAGTCGTATACATTTCTTAAAAAGTTGTTATAATGGTAATTCAACTTTTCTCTTTCCTCCGTTTTGTTCTTATATTACACGGTTTTCAAGACAGAAAGCTAACATGAAGGAATTTGCTTTTAAGAACAAATGTTCTCAATTCAAGAATAAATGTATTTACATTTTTCTCTTTGTGTAGGAAAAAAAAGAGTTTTTTTTCGTAAAATAATCTTATATCATTTAGTTGGAGTGGTAAAAAGGTTGTGCAAAATTGTATTCACTTTACAAAACCTTCCCATTAAAAAAAATACTCTTGTTAGGTTTTTTCGCCATCAGTTTTGCCATAGCAACCAACTATTTAATACTTCAATTTTATTTAATAATTAATTAAATTATTGCAACAGCTCTCGACACCGGGACTCCCACAGGAGGCGCCCAACTGGCCATGTGGGGGTCGCCATGATCTTTGGTACTACCTCCGACCGCTGGGCTACAAGCAACAGGAGGCCAAGTTCGGGGAGTTTCCCTGGCTGGTGGCGGTCTACGGGGCGGATGCTTACCTTTGCAGCGGGGCACTCATCACTCCGCTGGCGGTGATCACGACGGCTCACTGCCTGCAGTCAGTGGAAGCCGAGAAGTTGCGTCTGGTGGCCGGAGAATGGGATGCGGCCGTGGAGCTGGAACCGCAGCCGCACCAGGAGAGATCGGTGGTTGAGTCCGTGGTGCATCCGAACTACACCCAAATGCCGATGGCCAACAACGTGGCCATTCTCCTGGTGGACAAGGAGACTCCCTTTCTGCTGGCACCCAATGTTCAGCCCATTTGCCTGCCGCCCCCACAAATGTCGTATAATTACAGCCAGTGCTATGTTTCCGGTTGGCAGAGGGGCGACTTTGGGGGATCAGCGATCCTGCCCAAACGATGGACCCTCTATGTCCTGCCGCCGGATCAGTGTCGGACCAAGTTGCGCCTGTCCTTCTTGGGGCGACGCCATGCCCACAACGATAGCCTGCTGTGCGCCGGTGGCGACAAGGGGGACTTCGTCTGCGGCGACGTGGACATGACCGGAGTGCCCTTGATGTGTCCTCTCTCCGGCCACGACGACCGATTCCTCTTGGCCGGCCTCTTGACCAGAAAGGCTAGCTGCGATGGGCCACAATTTCTAGGCATTTACACGAACGTCAAGTTGTACCGCCAGTGGATCGATCTCAAGCTGAGGGAACGCGATCTCGACATAAGGCAGTATATGGTGTAAAATGATCCCTGATAAATAAACAATACACTTAACGAAAACTTGCTGGTTTTGCTTTATTATTAGAAACAAATGGATTTTAAAATTTTATCTAATTTTGTTCGATCTTAAACCAGTTTTTCGGTTTAATTTTTATTACATTGTAGCATTATAACATATGGAAATGAAAGAGTTTTTCTATTGTTATGAGCATGGTTTGAATAATTAAAAACACCTAATACAAATTTAAAAATTGTTTTTAAAACTAAAGTCATGACTTTTAATTTTTAAAGTAATAACAAAATTGGGAAACATTTTTCCTTTTTTTTTATTTATTTCATTTGTTATTATTATTATATTGTGAGTATGGGTGGAATATTTAAAAACACTTAACAAAAATGTAAAAATGAATATAAAATTAAAATTTCAATGAGGAGCAAATGTATCCAGTTTTTAAATTTTTTGTTTATTTCGTTTATTTATTTACCAAAATTATAAAAACAGTTTTAAAACTATGAAACTAAACTAAAGTGTAATTCTTCTACTGTTTATTTACTTAATATGCTGTTTACACTAAACGTATTTTATGACAGCGAAAACCCAGGAATTCCCTTGAACAGATGGTTGTTTTGCACGTTGCACTTTCCTATAAAAGGCCCTGAAAAACAGGTTCGTCCATTAAGCTTTGTGGATGGCAACACACCTGAATTGGCCGCCCATTCCCATGGGCACGCGACTACTTTTGCTGCTGATGGGCTTCTGGCTTCCTCCAGCCACTGCGAAAATAATCCTCGGGGAAGAGCCTTACGAGGATGACTTTGTGGCTGTGGACTTCAATGGTTGCGCCAAGTGCGAGAAGAACTACAGGAATTTTGTGTTTGTCCTGGAAAATTCGGAGCTGAGTGAAGCGGAGGCCGCCTCCGTCTATCCATATGTGGCATGTGTGATGTGGCTCATTTTGGTCGCCCTGGTGATTGGACAGCGGTGGCGGAAGATAAAAAATAAACTATAGTATCTAAATGAAAACAAGACTATCTAGCTATCTATCTATAGACTATTAAATACCCGTTACTCAGCTAAAGCAAGCAGTAGCAAGCAGGACAAACCAAGCAGTCGGTTGAAAGTGGCGCCATCTACTGGACAGTTAATTATTTGCTCATAGCTTTTTACTGAATGGTTCCGTTTACTCGGACAAACAGATGCACAGAAGGACATGGCTAGAACGATTAAGATAGTACTCCTAATCTTCTACCTGTTACGTGATTTTTCCCGAATACAATATACCCTTTTACTCTACGTGTAATACCTCTATGGTATTAATCTATTCTCCAGAACAGAGCTGCTGTTAATTAATAGCGCTTTACGCCTGACTGACGTTCTGGGTCACTCGCTGGCGACTCTCATTTGTCCCCTGGGCAGTTTCTGGATTTGGCAACTCGCGTTGAATTATGGCTGGGCGATATGTGGCCGCCGTTTTGCATATCCTTGTCCACCCGCTGCCTTGGTGCCTAAATTGAAAATTGAAAAATTGCTTATTGCAAATTTGTTGCCCGCAATCGCATGGCCATACGACACGGAAAGGCAGAAAAGAGAACCGAAATATCGTTACATGCTCTTTGCTCTTTTGAACTTCCGTTTGCCATTTTGGCGTAGTGCACGTGCCGGACAGCGGACAAGGGACACCGGACTTTGGACTTTGGACGGAGGATGCAGGATGGAGAAAGGAGGATGGAGGATAGCTGAGCAGGGACTTCGTCCTGTCCAATCCACCCGCTGGCTGTTGCTGCCGCTCTAGCTCCTGCTGCCGTTTCCTGTGCGAGAATTTAGCAATATATTTTTCTTACTCCGTTTGACGTCCTTCGTATCTGGCCAACTGCAATAGCCAACAGCCAGCAGCAGCAACCAGTGCTGCCATTAGCTATTTAAAAAGGGTTTCCAAAATATCAAAATTTATATATTATTCACTCTATCAAATTCAAACTATTTTTAATAATATTTTAATGCGTATGGTAACAAAAAAAGAATAAAAATGACTATTTAAAATTAGACAACATTTAGGAGTAGATAATAAAATCAAAAAAATGGTTTAACGGTATAATAAATTTAATAAAAAATCTCCCTAAAAACGACTGAAACCGAAATTAAGGAATCGAGTGGACAGTTGATTCCATGAATAATAAAAATTAGTTTCATTTAAGATTTAATTCTCAGAATTAGTTTTCCATCAGAGAAATCGTGAAAATTTTGGATGTTTGTATTCTTAGCTATACTGCGGAACCTCAGGAGCACTAAAATTTCATAGAAAACTAGAAATAATTCGTGGAAATTTTACAAACTTCAAGTTACTAAAAAGTTTTTTCTTACTTCTCACTTTTAGAAATATTTGAAATTTAAAATAATTATTATATCTTTATGATGAAAGATTTATTTATTTTAAAAACAATTCCAATAATAATTAAATAAAAATCTGTGATATTATTTTTATAAAAATTGATTAAAATTGAGTAAAGACTACGGGTTGGTCAGCTAAACTACATTATAAAAGGTACAATTTAAGGATGTAATTTTTTTTAATGTAATTTTCTCAGACATATCGACAGCACTGCGTCCAAATGCAGTGGCATTGGCAATGGAAATGGCCAAATAGCCAGAGCGAACAGAACGTTAAAGGAAAATAGGAAACTTTTGCATATTTTGTACTTTATGCTTGAAATATTTATGATCTCATGCAATTTGTGGCTTACTGCTTGGTCTTGGCCATCGTCTGGGTGGTTTCGGACCGGTCTGGTGTGCTTGGCTGGTTCCTCCGCTGGCCACGGGAACCACATCTAGCGACGTGTCTGCCAATCTGTGAAATATGCTGCTAATGCACTTATTGCCATCGTTCTATTGAATTTATGTCGGAATCGTCTCAGACTTGTGGTCTCTGCATTTGATGGTTTTCCCGTTCCCGTTGCACTAATTTAGGGTGAATTTTTGTGGCACTTCCCAGGGCCCACGCCCCTGGCACTCAGCCTAATTGTGCTTCCGATTCATCCTGGACCTAATGGTCTACGCCATTGAGGCTATTGCACTCGCCCAACGGTTATCTTTTTTATTTCTGTCTACTACATTTTGGAGCCAAATTGTGAAAACCAATAGTCAATTCTGGTATTTTTTGGGGATATTTAAACATACCTCCATATGGTACTAACTGGATCGCTAGGTCAATGGGTAAAATTGTATCTAACAAGTACAACTTTCCTCAATGAGGAATCCTCATTCATTAGAGCAACAATAAAATTGATGATAAGGAGAATGGAAATAATATATCAGATGTCCAATTACACCGCTGCGAACTAGAAATACCATTCAAATTTTTGCGTCTACAAGATAATATTAATTTGCCTTTCTATAAATACTCCAGCTTAAAGTATTAAAATTAAGTCAAATTTTTTAAACATTATTTGTATTTTTAATCCCAAACCTTAACCTCAAACTATTGTTGATAGTCATCGATTAGAGACCAGACTTTTGTAACCTTGAGTAGTATGTTTATGGGGGTTCTGGATACAAAAAGTGGAATGGGGAGGCAATTAATTATGCTAATTATGGTAAGAAAAAGCAGGCACACCACTCGTATTTTCTAGATATAAGCAATGATCACCCGTCGCTCTCCAGTAACTTCTCCCTCGCTTAATCAGGATGCCCTCCCCTCGATTCACCCCATTTTCTAGATCTAAGCAACGATCACCCTAATTAACGATCACCCGTCACGCACCCATTAACTGTAATTACCCCCATACCCATCACCTTTGCCTAATTTATTACCCTTATTAGCATAATTAATTGCCTCCCCCTTCCACTTTTTGTATCCAGAACCCCCATAAACATACTACTACTTTGTGTCGAAAGAACGAAAGTGCTAATCAATTTAAAATTGGCCTTTGAAAACGTACAATGCTCATTGGTTGCAGTATCTTAATCTTTTATTGCTGCGGAAATTTGTGTAGCAAATTTTCGGCCACACACACATTTTTCAAGCCCACTTGCCTGCAGGAACACGGCTGACAATCCGACATATACTGACCAGCCAAAAGTCCTTCGGGCTCCGGCCGACAGTCCAACCAGAATAGGGATGGTTCCTTTCCCTCTATTATGGTCCCGGGTCCTGAAACTGCATGCACTTCCGTTAAGGAAATTACCAAACAACCCGCGCATCCGGCAGATGTGCGCCCGCAGTGCTGCAAGCCATTTCCAGACATCATTGTCCTCATCCTCTGCCCAGGCTAACGGGAGAGCATCAAAATGAAGTGAAATTAATAAAATGCCTGGAAGCATGCTACTTAGTTCTCTCCGCGGATATTTGCTGGCTTCACCTAAATGGTGGTTGGATAAAAAACGATTGCTATTGGTAGTGGATGGGGCTTATAACTGGGATTCCCTAAATATGAATTATATATATTTCACTCAAAGCGACAAATAAATACATATAAATATTTTCAAGGGTATCTTATGATTTCTAAACGGAAAATTTTACGAAAAATTGGCACCAGATAAAAGAAAATATTATAAGAATACTATAGAAGCTTTTAGTATTTTAATACCCTCAGCTTTAAAGTTTTAAAGCTAGAGCTAAAGTCTAAACGTCATTTTGTTCGTTTAATAATTACCTACCGAAACTTAGAAGAAATTTTGTAAATCGGACCACTCAGTAAAAATATATAAGCAAATAATGAATTGTTTGCTTAATAGATGGCGCCACTTTCATGCGTCTGCTTCGTTTTCCCTGCTTGCCACTGCTTGCTTTAGCTGAGTAAAAGTTCTTTGATAGTTGACCCGCTCTACTATATCGTTTTCTCTTGTTATTTTCGGGAAATAGACTCTTGGAAAATGTACTGTTTTGAAATATACAACAAAATATTGTGATCTTAACTCAAAAATTTAATATTTAGGATGTGTAACAATGTTATTATCTATTCAATATCGGAAAAACAAAAACCCCAAGCAGAAAAAGGGCTATAATAATAGACTTTTTAAGCAAGAATGTTCCGTAATCGCTTTATTAGTTTCCGGATCCATGTTAATATATTTCCTTGGTTGCCTCAGAGTAGCCAAAACTGAGGCGAACCCATCCTCTTAGTTATTTTAATCATAATTTTAAGCACACCCGACCGCACACGGCAGTTGAGTCGGTGGATAAGGTAAGTCGTCCGCTATTTCTTATTGCGATTCCCCTTCTCCCCGGAATTTTACTTTGCAAACTCATCAAAGTTAAGTTGCCTATAGCCCGGGCAATATCGGTGGGAGCTACGATGGAGATGGAGGTGGAGGTGGCTTGGCCCGGTAGTAACTTAAGCTGCCACAGCGGCAATTCGACGTGGAAGTTCCCAGTTGCCAGCAAATATATGTAAGTGGGTTCTATCTGTATAAATGAAATATTTTCGGCAACCGAGGTGGGTAAGCGGGATAAGCGGCGGGTGAGGGGGGGCAAGTAACTCATAGATGCTGCTATAACTTGTCTCGAATTTGTGTTTGCTTTGCCGAATTTTCATTTCAATTTTCTTGCAGTTTTATTTAATCTCACTTGAGGTGCAGCAGCGGATGTTCTCGAGTGTTTGCCATGAGCTGGGGTTTTCTTGGAGGTTCGTATTTATTGCCAAATACTTGTGCTTCTGTATTTCCATCTCCTTGTTTACTCTTGTTACTTGGCAATTTACACAATTACCTGTATATCTTCATAATGGCTGACCAACAATATGCTGATATTTAATTTAGAATTTAATAATAGAGTTGAACTCAACTAGGGTACCTACGTATTTCTTGTTTAACCCAAGTTACTTGTATTTATTTAATTGCAATTTCCATTTTACCTTAATTAATTAGATTGTTTTTGCTCTGCATTAACCATAGCATACATTTATGTTTAACTTTTTGGTAGAGCATTTGGCTTGTTATCTTGATACCGTTTTGTTCGCAAGATCTGGCGATTGGCTTGCTATTGTTCAGCGTACTCAATGACAAAAGTTTAGCAAACAAAACTGTTTGCCCCAACCACTTGAGCACCTTTTTCTTTGCATATTTGTCTTGCAAACTCTACAATTGCTTGGCAGAAATGTTCACCCAAATATAAAGTGGAAAGCAGAATGCCATGAATGAGAGTGAATACGTATGAATGTGGGTTTGTACATATGGATATGCATTTGGCCAAGCTCACATCTGACTTCCACTTTTCTTTCTCGCACTTTTTGTCTGTTGCAATTTGTTCCCAATTGATTTCCAAACACTTGGAATTTATTGGTTTTCCAAAGTTTTCCAAATTTTATTGTTTCCGCTAATTCCTTTTGTCCAGACCAGGCTGAAAGGATACGGTTTGTGGCATGGTCTGCAGGCAAGGATTTCTTGGTTGAAAAGTTGGCCCGGATATGGAAGCCATTGAATTGAAGGATCTTTGTGTCTGGGTGTTAATAGAAGCATTTTTGGATTTTTTCGTCCATTCTGATTTATGTAGGGGAGTGTAGGGTAAGGTGACGAACGAATCGTTTAAAAAGTGTAAAAGCAGAAAGTTGCTTACATCTACTGAGCATATTTCTGAAAAATTAGGATTCGAAATTCCAAAGAAGGAAACGCCAAGTACCAAAAACTGTTGATGAAGATTTCATTTATTCGTGCATATATTTAGCTGATTTTATTTTCCACTCATCTTTGCTGTGGCACTGCTGAAACACAAATAAATTGAATAGGTTTGCTAATTTGCTCACCACTTTTTTAGCGGAAATTATCTCACGAAGAAATGTCGGGACTTCTTATAAAAACCGATTGCGACCGTTGGGGTAAAAAAAAATCATCCTACAAAAGTTAAGAATAAATAAAATAAAATCAAAGCAATAGATACATATCTATTTATTTTTATATTATATTATTTATTCTTAAATCAATACATATTTTTTTGGGAAGACGCCTTTAAAATTAAAAAAAATTATTTCTTGTTTCAAGAAAGCATATTTCTGGAAATGTCCGCCAATTTTCCGCCAGACGGAAAAAATTTGTTTTTAAAGGTCTTTTTTCTCGAAACAGCACAAAAATGTCACATTTCAATTTTTCTATTTTTAAGATAATTTGTTTCTTTAAAGGCGATTTTTTTTTAATTCAATGCAAGATTTCTAACATGTAAAAATAAATTTTTATGAGTGTATATGTCTACCAAATAAGAACACATCCTTTTCACTCTCTGAACTATAAAAAATTAATAAAATTAAATCTCATCAGATTTTATGGAACATTTTTTTTCTGCCTTATTTTAGTAAAAAAATATTGAATATTTTGCCTGAAATGTAATTCTGCAAATGTCTGGCAATATTCGCCATCATCTGTTGGCATTCAATGTCCTTTGCGCATGTCCTTCGCCTTGAGCTGCTCAGCTGTGCCGCATTGTTTTCCTGTTGTTGTCGACGCGAGTAAAATTTTTGTCCAACTGCCAACAAAAAAAATTGATAAATTAAATAACTCACATTAGAATGTTTACCAATTCGAAAAATTAAGAATAATTCGCTCTTTAAACGAAAAGTGGCTAAGAAATAAAGTAACTTGCAGGGATAAATGCATTGAAAAGGTGATAAAAGTGTGATTGAGACACCTGCCAAAATGCACCATGTGAAATTGATTAAAAAATGCATCGCTTAAGGCTTAAAGTTGGATAAAAAGAATTTTATATGGATAACCTGAGGCAATTTTGTGGATTGAAGCTGCTTTGTACAAAATAATTCACGGCAATCTTCGCACAAATTTTATTGATTTTTCCCCTTTAATTGGCCAGCAAGGAAAAGTCTGCGGAGAGCGCAATCTCCGTCTGCTCGCGGGTTTCCGTTTCCGCTCTCTAAAACAGCCGCTCTCTCTTTTTCTTCCTTTGTTTTGCTTAGCTTGTTCGCAAATAAACAACCCAATGCCACCCACGAAATGCCATAAAAATTAAATATGATTAGAAATGCCAAGAAATAACAATTCCCCAATGCCGCATTACACATGAGTGCTCCAAAATAGCCAAAAGCACAGGGAGAAGTACCGCCCTGAGACCAGAAACTAATCCCCCGATCCCTGCACTCCAACATGCTGAATAGCCGGAGCCCCCCTCAGTACAAGCAGCAATCCCCGGGGGGCTCCGTCGGCTCCATCGGTTCCATCGGCTCCGTGGGTTCGGTGAATTCCGCCTCCCAGCTGCTGGGTCACTACCAATCCGCCTACGGACAGCAGGGCCACTCGCACGCCTGCTACCAGCACCAGTTGCAGCAGCAGCAGCAGCAGCAACATCAGCAGAAACACCAGCAACATCACCACCACCACGGAGGACGCACCACCCTCACCCCCACCATGAAGCGGGGCAAGAAGCAGTGGGGCACCAGGGAGAGATCCGGCATGAGTTTCCTCATCGTCATCACCTTTTTCGCCGTCTTTGGCCTAATCATACTGACTGAGGTGAGTTTAAGCAGGAGAGGAAGCTAGCTTCAGCCAGCCGAGGTTTAAATCTACAGCTCTTTTCGTATATATTTGACATTTTGATCCTTTCTATGACATATAGTCGTCTGAGTTTTGTTATATTTAAATCAAAATTCTGAAATTTTAAAATAAATTTATATTCCAGAGAATGTATAAAACCAACAAAGTTTTAACTTTTCCCCATAATATTCCTATTAATTTTTGATCGTTTTTATGAAAAGTATAGCTCCCGTAGGAAGGATCTGAAAAATAATAGAAAAACAAGAGGGAACGCTATAGTCGAGTGCCTCGACTATCAAATACCCGTTACTCAGCTAAAGTCAGCAGTCTCAAGCAGGGCAAACCAAGCAGCCGCTTCAAAAAATTTAAAAAATTTCTTCTACATTTCGGTAGGCGTTAATAACCCAAACAAAATTGCGTTTACACTTTTGCTCTAGCTTTAAAACTATGGGCGCCACAGCTTTTCGCGGTTTGTGGGCGTTAGAGGGGGCGCGGCACATCGGCGTGAAAAACTTGCGCTGCGTATTAACCCCTAGAATCTGCATGCTAAATCCCAATCATCTAGCTTTTATAGTTTCCGAGATCTCAGCGTTCATACAGACGGGTGCCACTGTTTTTCGCGGTTTGTGGGCGTTAGGGGGGGGGGGGGTTTCCCACTTTGGTCTATCAATATGTATTGATGAAACAAATACACATTTCTTTTCCCGTTAATATAGCTTCAAAACTGTGGGTGCCACAGTTTTTCGCGGTTTGTGGGCGTTAGAGGGGGCGTGGCATATCGGCGTGAAAAACTTGCGCTGCGTATTAACCCCTAGAATCTGCATGCTAAATCCCAATCTTCTAGCTTTTATAGTTTCCGAGATCTCAGCGTTCATACAGACGGGTGCCACTGTTTTTCGCGGTTTGTGGGCGTTAGGGGGGAGGGGGGGTTTCCAACTTTGGTCTATCAATATGTATTGATGAAATGAATACACATTGCTTTTCCCGTTAATATAGCTTCAAAACTGTGGGTGCCACAGTTTTTCGCGGTTTGTGGGTGTTAGAGGGGGCGTGGCACATCGGCGTGAAAAACTTGCGCTGCGTAATAACCCCTAGAATCTGCATGGCAAATCCCAATCTTCTAGCTTTTATAGTTTCCGAGATCTCAGCGTTCATACAGAACGGGTCACAGTTTTTCGCGGTTTGTGGGCGTTAGAGAGGGCGTGGCACATCGGCGTGAAAAACTTGCGCTGCGTATTAACCCCTAGAATCTGCATGCCAAATCTCAATCTTCTAGCTTTTATAGTTTCCAAGATCTCAGCGTTCATACAGACGGACAGACGGACAGACGGACAGACAGACGGACAGACGGACAGACGGACAGACGGACATGGCTAGATCGACTCGGCTAGTGATCCTGATCAAGAATATATATACTTTATATGGTCGGAAACGCTTCCTTCTGCCTGTTACATACTTTTGCACGAATCTAATATACCCTTTTACTCTACGAGTAACGGGTATAATCATTATATCTTCGATTTTTTTTACATATGACCTAACGCTTTTAGGAATATTATTTTTTAAACTGCTCTGAATTTTAAAATAACTTTTAGAAAAATCGAACGACTATAGCTCCCATAGAAACGATCTGAAAATTAGTGGGAAATTAAAAAAAAATTGTATCTTCATTAATTTCTATTGTAGTCTATACTACTCTGGAATATAATTTTATTTTAAGAATTCCGAATTGCGAAAGGAATGATCGATCGAATAATGTTAAAATAAAACGCAAATTGCTATCATTTTATTTGCTGCAACATATACGCACACACAAAAAAATTTGCTTGGTAAAATTTACCAATGAAAATAGTTAAGTAACTATAAAATAGTTACGTGTATTTTGTTTTTGCTTTGGGTGTGTGTCTTTGCTTTTTTGTGTGTATTTGTTGTTGTGAAAATAACTATTTTTGACAATTTTGCTGGTTGGGGACGGTTTGACAATTATTACAGTTGATTTTACAAAGTTTTTTTTTGTGTGCAAGTAAATCGAAATTGAACATTTTGTAATTTGTAATTGAATTGGAATGATCTGATTGGCTGGCCGAAGTTTATTTACGTTCTTGTTTATTTTATGGGTTTTAGTTATTTACTTTGTGACAGCAATATAAAGTGGAAATAATAGAGAACAAAATTTCAATTTAAAAGCTCCTTAGCTCCTGTTTTCGTTTGAGTTCAGTTGAACATACACCCAAAAAAAAATTGATACGAAACGTAGGTCAATTTTACATTTTTTAAGGTCAATTTTAACTTGATATGGACCCCGTGTAAAATTGACATGTTCGAAAATGTAAAAATGATATTTCGGTAATGTCATATTTACATTAAAACCATATCAATTTTTTGAAAATTTTCAACCACTTCTTTTATGTTTTTATATATACAAATACGCTTTACTTACCGTTTCTCTTTTAAACAATGAATTAATTAAACGAACACCACTTTACAATGCGACCGATGCACTCCGCGTTCAAAATCAAGTGACAAATATTTGACAGAAGCTTATACTAGTGCGAGCGAGAGAACATGCTTAAAGCACGTCAGTTCGAATTTCGAATCTGTCTATCTCGTTTCAACTCATATCATTTTGCTCTCCATATGGCGTACTGCTCTCTTTTTCGAAGTGAGAGAGTCTCCGAGAGAGAAAATTCGGCAAAATGACCTTAATTAATGTAAATTTGACCTTATTTAATGTAAAAACGATGTGGGTTTGAATTACATGCTTTTTACATTGGTCATATCGAATATACGGGGCGATATTTTTTTTTGTGTGTAGAAAAAACTAATCTAAGATTGTAAATATTCATTTTCATCATCTTAATTAAATTAAAAATTCAACAATTCTTAATGAAGCCACTTGAAATTCAAATTGACAAAAGGCAACGTTTTCCCATCCTGTTTTCCGCAGGTCTTCATGATCGACGAGCGCACCCACAGTGGAATGCTGGCGATGCGGGCGGGCGGAGGAGGGGGGGCCAGTCTGGGCGGACGGATGGGCGACTCAATGCCGGATTATGATAATGTTAAGGTAAGTTGGGCTATGCAAATCGGACCACATTGACTTAGTGGACAACTCGTTCGTTAAGGTCCTTAAAAAGCGGTGGGAAACCAAAGATGTGCATTTTGGTTCGCTGCGAAAATAGATTTGAATACTTATACAAAGAATGTACAATTTTATACTTTTCAAGACGTAACTTTAAATAATTTAAATTTAATTATTATTTAATTTTGTAAATAAGAAATTTGCGATAAAATGTTGTATTAATCATCGCTAGTAAGAGGTTTCTATAAGTTTATTTATAATATTATAATTAATATATTAGTAGTAATAATATATTAATTATAATATTATAAGTCCCACACTAATAAAAAAAAAATCTGAGAATTTCCATAAAATCTAGAAAAATCTTTTTTAAATTTTTGTCAAAGGTGACCCCACCTTTGTTTTGAAATCTTTTCTTTTAGAAAGGCTCCTTTAAAGCAAGAAAAAATATTTCTTAAAACAAGAAATGTAATTCTTGTTCTTAGGGTGGTTTCTTTCTTGTTTTAAGAAAAATTGAAAAACAAAAAACAAAATCATAAAGTATATATGGTTACTTTTTCTTGAATTCAAGGGCGACTTTGCCATTAAAAACGTAGCCATTTTTTTTTCGGAGACAGACCAAAATAAATAACAGATTTGAATTTTTCTATTTTAAAGAGAACTTCTTTTTGGAAATGTTGTATCAAGAAAGAATTTCTATATTAAGGGTAAATTTTCTAGAAACAATAAATATTTTTTCTAAGTTTAAAGGCTAACCGATTCAAAAGCGAGATTTCTAAAAATGTAGAAAGAAATTTTTATGAGTGCACATTATAGATTTGTATTGTTATTAATGCCTAACCTGAACCATAACCTGTTGTTATTGAGATTGGGATTGCAAAATAACCTTTCATAAAAACAACTTCATGTTTTCTAATCACTGTTTAATAAAATTTAAAATTATATTTCTTTACAGGACGATTACGATCTATTGGATGCCAGCATTTTGAGTGATAATAAATTAGGATTTATACAGCTGCGTGACAATAAACTGAAAATTCAAGGTAAGAATCGAATCGAAGCAATCGCCCGGCACACAATGAGCCAACTTGCCAATAATGCGAAACGAAAAAGGCTGGCTGGCGGACAAAGGAAGCGGCGGCTGTGATGACAATGGGACATTACGTATACGCCGCATGTCTCATGAATTTTCCAATTTCACAGAAGCCGCAGGCGCCGATGGCCAGCGCCTGGCAGCAGGAGTGCTAGTCAACGGAGGCGGGGGCGGCGGAGCGGGGGCGTTTGGCGTGAATGTACCGCTCATACCCTGGGGCCAGGTGCTGCCCGGCAAGGTGGAGGAGACGCTGCCCCACTTCCCCTTTGGCACACGGCCAACCGACGGCGCCTGGCAGGTTGTCAACGGCACCCGCTTCAAGTTCTTTGTCTACTCCGCCTACTTCGATCGCCGCGAAGGAGCGCGCCTGGTGCGAGTGGTGGGCGCCACCAAGACGCGGGGACCGGAGCGGGTCTGGTGCCGCTTCTGGTACGGACCGAGTGCGGCCAATGCCTCGGATGGGAGCTCCTCCTCCTCCTCGGCACGTTCCAAGTACTCATCGGCCACTGTGATGGCTCGCGTCAAGGTGAGTCGGCTTCATATAGGATTTTCTCCATGTCCGCACAAATACAAATAATGCCTTGAATTTATATGAAATATATATTTTTAAAAGCTTTTTCTGGGTAAAATGCACTCAACTGATAATCTATAGGTATCCCAAAATATTTTTGTTAACTAGGAAATGTTTTTATTTTCCTTTAAGTATTACGATTAAATTCTAAAAGAAAAAAAGTAGAGCATGTCTGTAGGTTTTTATCATCAACTGATAATCTATAGGTATCCCAAAAAATTTTTGTTAACTAGGAAATGTTTTTATTTTCCTTTAAGTATTACGATTAAATTCTAAAAGAAAAAAAAGTAGAGCATGTCTGTAGGTTTGCCTGATAATTCAAAATGAGGAACCTTAATAAAATACTTAATAAATTACATATAATCTAAATGGAAAATAATTTCTTATTTCTTTTTTTACAATCCCTAGTGCTACAAGATGATCTTATAATTAGGGCACTAGTCACATAAATCTAGTCTATCGTTTAAAAGAATGACACATTTTAAAATTATTTTATTTCATGACTTTTCAAAGAACCTATTTTCATATTTAAATTTTAAAACAAAATAATTTATTTTTCATGGCAATCCTTTACATAGTTTTCCAATTTTCTTAAAAAAATGCATTTAAATTTTATAAATGTTGAATATGGATACTTTTTATTTCAGATCATTCGCGAGAACTGGAATTTGAAGTACAGCGCCTGTTTTATCCTGTGTCCGGTCCGCTCTCCGCCCCTTGCCGTTCCTCACTTTGTGAGTGTGGTGTCTCGACTGCGAGCTCCACCAGGTAATCTACTGACCCTGCGAAATACCGATCAGGATGCGGACTTTGCAGCGAGTCCGGCGCGCAATGCGAGTGGCAGGAAAGGATTGCCGGTGGCTCGGGCACCGCCTAGTGGCGATAATATACCCGATCGCATAGCCGTCTGCGTGAAGCCCTTGCATTTTAACTACGACCAGGCTCTATATCTCATGGAATACCTGGAGTTCTACGCCTTGCTGGGTGTCTCCCATTTCACCTTCTATAACCACACCTTGGGACCGCACGCCTCCTGCGTTCTGCAGAGCTATCAGCAGGGCCTAGTGCCCGGAAATCTAACAGCCCACGATCTGGAACCACTGCTGCCGGCGGAGGCGGCCAATAATGCCACGCCCCGCGTCCTCAGGACGCAGTACCAACGACCCACGGTCAGCATCCTGCCATGGAATCTGCGCATGCGCAGCCAGAAGGAGATCCGCACCGAAGGACTCTTTGCGGCCCTAAATGACTGCTTGTACCGCACCATGTACCGCTATAAGTATCTGGCCTTGGTTGATCTGGACGAGTTCATCGTGCCTCGGTACTCGGACACGCTAAACGAACTCATTGGGTGAGTGCTGTGGAGACACTGTCCCTAATAGGGACTCCCTATAGTGTCCTTAACAAAAGAATAATACTTTATTCTTTTCCATAAAAAATATTTTAATTTCACCCAGAAAAAACATTACCTTGATTTAAGTTTACGTTCCTTAAATTAAGGAACGATGGACTAAAAATGGCCATTTAGACTTAAAATTTATATAGGATGAAAATTTTTAAGTCCAAGTAAATCAAGGTCAATGGACTTAAATTAAGGAAATTTTTTTTCTGAGTGTTCTTGGGAAATGTTAACTGATATTTCATTTTATTATATCGTGATTAATGCTTTTATTAAACCATATATTTATGTAGGTCCCTGAATCAGCGCTTTCGCAATCGCAACACGGGAGCCTATTCGTTCCAGAACGCCTTCTACTATCTTCAGTTTCCCGACGACAGCCTGGCCAGTTCGGGAATAGAGGGCGGCAACGATCAGCTGGCCAGTGTGCGCGCCTCTCTGGTCACCCAACGAAAGACACGCAGGTGAGTTAAGATTCTTAAGAGGATGATGAACTGGGAAGTACATGGTATAGACTGACACTTGTAACTCCCCCAGGCGTTATAAACTGCATCCTCAGAAGCAGCGATCCAAGTACATATGTAAACCGGAGGCAGTTGTCGAGGCGGGAAATCATTTTGTGTGGGAATTTGCCCCAGGAAAAGGATCCCTTAATGTTCCCCCAAAGGAGGCTATCTTACAGCATTATCGGGTGAGTTTACAAAAAGAAATCAAATAGTAAAAAATAAAATAGAAAATTCAAGATAATAAACTAAGGAATATTTTTAAAATTTTTTTAACCTTTGAATTTAAGTCGAATTTTTCTTAAATTATTTTTTTGTACAATAAAAATTATTGCTAAAAATTGTAAACCTCTGATATATATTTATACCTTTTTATCTTACTTTAAAGTAAATTCCATAATTTCACAGTTGCTTACAAAATAGTATTTTATTTGCATAATTGTTTTTAAAAAGTTATATTAAATCGAATTAAATTATCTTCTTTAAATTAGGTATGTGAATTCGGTGGCAACGACTGCATCAAGGCGCCTTCAATAGTTGATCGTACGACCACGAAGTATGTAAATCGTTTGGTCCAGCGAGTGGATGCAGTGTATCGGCATTTGCGCCAGCGTTGCGATCTCCCAGCTCTGCCTCCACCGCCCAAGACCAAGGAGAAGAGCAAGGAGAAGCCCAAGGAAGAAGCCAACGTGAAGCCCAAGTTGCTGCAGAAGATGCGAGAATCGAATTCAAAAGACACTCGGCAGCTGGGTGTCACATCGAAGGAGAGCTTAATCAAAGGAGTGGCTGCCACAGGAGCCACAACAAGCACAACAACAACAACGACAACGACGACGAAGGCAACAACGAAAAGAGTGCAGCAGAAATCCAACCCCGTTACCACGCCCACGATCCCGACGGCCAGGACTTCAGCAGCCCCCAAGCAATCGCATCCCTCGGCCAATGTCCGCAAGAAACGGAAGCTGATCGTCTTCGAGATCAATGATTTCGGGATTCCCGTGGCCCGCGTGGAGTACCAATGAGACAGGGACTTGGTTGGCAACATTTAGATGGGGTTTTTGGTTCGTTTCTGTGCCAATTAGTTTGAGGATTTATTTTGGTTGTGTTCCGGTGCGGTTGATCAGAATGCTCAACAATTGAACTGACCCTAAAGATTTAAGTGTACTCATTTGCTCACCCTAGAGATAAATAATAGCGCACGCACCTAAGTAAACCCAAAGCAATACCAATAGAAGTTTGCAGCAATACGATCTCAAAGCAACGACATTGCAAATACGAATACAGTATAGAATACAAATTTGGTTAATCGTTATTTCATCAAAAACATCCTTTGAATACTTTTTGAGTCCTAAAGAATATTTTCCATTAACTAATTTTTTTTGCAATATTTTTGAATAAAACCAGGAGACAAGAAACTTTTCTAACTGCACAAAAAATACTCAGAAGATGCTAGATAGATGCAACTATAACAAATTATCACTAATCACGATTTAGTTATTCTCTTTAATTTGGAAAATATTTTTTCCCAGTTTTTGGTAATCCTAATGCAAAATTATTCCTAAGCAAAATTCAGAAAATTCCTAACGCGAAATTCATATGTAATCTAGGCCATTGTTTCGTGTTGTAGACTAAGCAATAAAATATACAAAATATAAATTAAAGCAAAGGCATACAGATAATAAATATGTAATAATACTTTCCCTGCGAACTGTTAGTGCTACATTACCATTTAGCAGGCGAAAAAGTCCTCCGAGGTGTTCGCTTAGACTCTGAATTAGTGGGCTAATGAGAGAGCTTAGGACATATCTGCTAGTCCTACGACTTGTGTTGGCAGTAAAAATTGAAAGTACTTAGTTAAGTTAGCTTACCACAAAACTGAAACGAATTTTCAATGCTTCGAAATCTGTATACTTTTTGTTTGGCTTAGCGCGCAAAAAGTATAAAATATGAATTAAGTACACAATGATGTAATAGATGGTCTTTAGTAATTAAGTGACAATTTCAGATACTAAACAGATCTATTAAATACAAGAAGTCAATAAAATTGCAAGTAAGCAAACTAAGATAGAAGGTCATAGTTTCATTTTTCTGGGAGAGAAGTTCATTTAGTTCCCCTTTTTTGCAAAGACATTGAGGGGAAATCACTTGCATGTTATACAGAACGTATGAGCTATAAATAGAAGCCATATATTTGAGAGCTTACGATAAATTTAGCTTGTTAAACAGGGCGCATGAGCTATAAATGAAAGCCAAAGCCCTTTACCTGTTATACAGGGCGTATGAGTTATAAATATAACATTTTTAATACGAAATATTTTTATGAACAGCTTTTTTCGTATAAAAGTACTGACAATCAAGTTTCACGCGAAGAAGTCATTTGTTATACAGGAAGTTTGCGCTATAAATGGCGGCAATATATATCAGAATCTAGAATAAATTTTACTTGTTATACAGGGCGTATGAGCCATAAGTATACCATTTTTGATACGAAATATTTTTTAGAACAGTTTCTTGCCTTTAATAGTACAGTCAATTAAGTTTTAAAAATTAAGTTTCAAAAGCACAAAAGCTTTATAGCTCTTTTATAGCTGAAATGTGTATAAAAGTGGCATACAAATTAGTCGTATCCTTCTAAATATGATTGTTATACAAAAGCATTTTTATAAAAGTTGAGAACTCCGTTTAAGGGGAAAACACACAGTTCATTTGTGACATGCTTATATAAATAGGAGACGTATTTTGAGTGCAAGTTAAAATAAAATTGATTTTCCTCTTCTTAGTCTATTGAAATTACTCTCTCATTAAGCACATAAGTAAATAGACAAACTAAAATTCCATATGATAGGAAAGGTTTAATAATATTTCTTTAAAAGCACATTTTTAATAAACCTTAAAAGGCTCACATTTTTGTTCCATGAATTCGTAAATGAATATTCGTGCTGTTGCAATATATGTAATTATATTGAAATCGAATGCGTAAGTAACCGCAAAAAAATGTGACCTGCCATTGACGAAGTTAATCGCTGGTTGTAAGCTGAATTGGACCAGGAATACTTTATTTTTTTTTTATTTTTTCTGTTTGTATGGATAGGAAAAAAAGTCATAGTAAGGTGAAACGTACAAAAAAAATGACTGGTGTTCATTTAAAAAAAAGTTTTTGCTGATAAGTTATCATTTACTTTACCTTGTAATTATGCATTTCATCGTAAAATATGCAAGAATCTTTTGCAGTGTGGCTGCTATATCAATGGAATTTCCAAAGATAACAACTAGTACCCTTGTCTGTTGCCCAGAAAAAAGGATTCCGCATTTTGTTGCACTAAAGTAGAATTTATTATGCTGCTCTTACCCCACACCTAATGAATAGAATACGATTTAGTGAATATTACTGAGAGGATCACTCGATCCATTCGACTTCTGTGATCGAGAGCCATTCGCCGGTCGTCTCCTCATCAGAACTTGCATCGGTGGTCGCCCCCTCTCCAGAGCTCGAGTCGGAGTCGTCGGAGTTGTCAGAGGAGGAGGAGGAATCGCTGGAATCACTGGAATCACTGGAATCGCTGGCATCGGCCTGCTCCAGATACTTCCTGATGATCTCATCCAGCTGCCGCACCACGCTGGGCTTCTCCAGCTCGTGCTCGGCCAGAGTTTGGCCCACACAGCCGCTGGCATTGAGGCCGATGGCCAGCAGACGGATTCCCTGGATCTTCAGGCTCAGCAGATCCGCGGGCGCAGAGTCGAGTGCTCGCAGCGCCTTGTTAATGTTACTGCGGCAGCCGAGGAAGTTCAGGGGATTCTTCACACAGAGTTCGACTTGGGCGGCCAGGTTGTTGGTGGCATTGTGGTACTTGACAATGGCTTCGTGGACATTCTGCTCGTAGGTCGCCTGTCGCACCTGCAACTCCTCCACGCAGCTGTGCAGATAGCCGGTGTATCGGTTGAGCAGCTCGTCCAGGATCTCCTCGGCCTGCTCGTTGCCAGTGCCATTGGTCTGCTGATCAACTCTATCCAGCTGTGCGTCGGCCCAGTTGGTCCACTTCTCCTGGATTTCGGCTAGATACTCGCGCTTCTTGTCCTCCAGCTGATCGTTGAGATTGTTGACGGCTACCTCCAGAGCGCTGGAGGCTGCGTTAATTTCCTGCAACCTGGCCAGCGCATCCTTGAGCGCCTGGCGCTGCAGGACATTCCGGACCCGGGCTATCTGGCTCTGCAGCCTTGCGATGGCCGACTGCAGAGCGGAGGCAAAGTCCGTGATGCCCTCGGTGGCAGCTTTGTGAACAGCATCGGCGATCTTCTGGGCAAATGCCACCGTCTCCTGGGTGTACTGGGTCGTGGAGTTGCGCAGGCTGTCCAGAAACTCACCGGCTATGGCCGTGCCATTCTTGGTGGCATCCACAATGCCATCGAGGATCGTCTGGCTGGTCTGGTTGAGTGTCTCGAAGAGATCGCCCAGCAGGTGCGGCGGTTGCGGCGTGGCCACCACGCAGCTGGCGCCGATGGCCAGGACGAGCAGGAGCAGGGCTGGCTTGGTCGAATGCATCGTTGGTCGACTGAAAGCCTAATCATCTCGCTGCCCCGCCACTCGCTTTTATATATCTCGGCTAAATGTGCGCTTGGGCAAATATATTTGCCGACCAGTTCCATATTTACGGAGACCGGCATTTTATTAAATTAGCTAATATTTAATCAGCCGATTTTCGCTTGGCGATACCCGTTGTTCAGTATAATCGAGTAGTGCATACTGGTTGTATAACTTTACAAAGCATGCTGTGTATTTGTACAATTCTTGATAGAAAACGTGTTGCATTATGTGGGTGAAAGTAGAAAGCAGAAGAATTTAATAAGTTAGTGTTACAAAGTCGCAGTCCACAGATTGGGTATCAATATAATGAACAAAGTAAAAGTTAAAAACTTCCGGTTATCAACATTTTACTAACACAAAGTTAAAACAAAGTAAAAATAGTTTTAAAGAAATTTTATTAAAGATCAATTTTCCATCTTATGATACCCCTTAGATTTGAGAAAGAAATCCTTATTTTAAATATTAACGCCAAAAAAACCATAGTTTGACTTCTAAGACTCATTGTATAAAAAATATAATAGATCCAGTATAAAAGTGTGGTATTTAAAAAATAATCAATAATATAATATCGTAACTTTGTAGTATTCATTCCATACACTCATAAAAATTTGTTTCTAAATTTTAGAAATCTCGCCTTTGAATCGGCCAGCTTTTAAATTTAGAAAAAATAGTTCTTGTTTTTAGAAAATATAGAAATTATATTTGATACAACATTTCAAAAGTGAAGTTTTCTTTAATATAGAAAAATTAAAATCCTCATTTTTTTGGCGTGTCTCTAAAAAAAATGCCTACATTTTTAATGGCGAAGTCGCCTTTGAATTCGAGAAAAGGCAACCCTTAAAAATAGAATTTTGTTTCTTGTTTTTCAAATCAAATTTTTAAATAATTCCCAACCAGTTCCAGCTCTGCTTGCATGGTAACCATGACAGTGATTTCACTGCTGATCATTTTTTGGGGTCTAAGTCGACAATTTAAGAAATATTCTTTCTTGAAAGAAGACAATTTTTTTTGTTTTAAAGACGTTTTAAGAAATGTATTTTCTTTAAACAAGAAAGAAAGCGTATTAAGAACAACTATTAGATTTCTTGTTTTAAGAAATATTTTTTCCTGATTTAAAGGCTCTTTTCTAAAATAAAATTCATCTTTGGCAAAAATTCAAGAAACATTTTTCTAGATTTTTTGGAAATTCTCATTTTTTTTTAAGAGTACACTGAATATTATAAAGTTTATCTTTTGTAATGTAAATTCTAGACAAAAGTTTGATTTTAACACTTCTGACATTATTAATGTAATATTGATCTTATTAAGATATTTCTGAAACCCAATAGTCCGGTTCATAGATATAAATAAAATTTTAAAATAGAAAAGCCCTCTTCTATTCCTAACTTTAAATGCTTTAAAACACTTAATAGTTTCCCATTTAACGCTTTCACGTTTTTTGCCCTCAAATCTCGCAGTTTAAAAGATGAAAATAAATCAAAAAAGTCAATTTAGCAAGCATTGAAATTAAAGTGGTCTTTATGCGGGCCTCGCACACATGCCCATAATGCACCCTCAAACAATCGTATATCCATACATATATATAAATTACCCTCCCCCGCATTTGCACAAGGACAAAGGTTAAACTTTGCTTTATTTTTGAAATTTATATGCCTGCAAAACAAAGGAGTGAGCACATCGTCAACGGCGTGTTTACGCTCAGGTTAAACCCTTTTGTGGCGAACTTTATGCATAACTAACCGAAAAGGGAAAAGAGGGGAAAGGTGGGCGGGATTTTGGAGAGGGGGAGAGGGGTTTCGGGGTCTCGCAGGCATAATGATTGTCTTCAGCTTGCCTTTATTATGACTTTAATTGTCGCTTGACAAACGTTGACACACACCGTCATGATGAAATACTCGGAAGGTAGGTAAGTATGTATGCATGTCCTTGTTCAAAGATATGGTGATGGAAGGCGGGGGGCAGGGTGCTGATGTGGCGAAGCCTTGAGCGACATGCACTATGAACATTTTATTAGTCTGCTGTTAGTTTTGTTTAATTATGCTGTCATTAACTTTGTCGCACAGCCACACGCATAACTGCAAAACAAAAGCTTACATGTCTCAACGCAATTATTGCCGGAGTGGCCAACAAAGAGCTCCGCAGGACGAGTGGCCGCGCGGGGGGGCAAGGACAATGAGTCCTGGCTGGACGTCTTCTTCTGGCTTTTTCCTCCCACTCCCTCTACTCTCCCCCCCTTTTAGCTCCCCCACTGCACAGACATTTAATTTTGCATTTTCCACTAATTGGCTTGCATACTTGCCATATTCTCGCTTCGCTTAATTAATTTAATTAGAAATATGTTAGAGCTCAAAAGAAATTCAAACCTCAAAACCGTTTCAATAGCATGCAGCCCCGTTTAGCTTATGATAATGATGTCGCAATTGCAATTACATTACCTCTATATAAGGGGGAGTCACATCGGAGGGACAGGTTGATGCAAAAGGACACCACGTGAGGTGTGAGATATTCTGCTTTATTTTACGTTGGCACTTTTAAGTGAGCCTTCCAAAAAGTACAGAGAGTTGGTCGTAAAGAAGGTTCAACAAAGTTTGATTTTAAAAAAATTAAATGATTTCAAAGTAACTATTACATTTACTTAGACAAGTAAATAATGGTTATAAACTAACAATTTGTATTTTTATTTATTAAAAATAATTTTTTTAAACATATTTATTTTTTAATTCACGAGTTTTTGAAATTAATGATAAGATAAAAGGTACACAAAAGAAATTATCAAAGAAATGAATTCTTATTTTTAGTATAGGTATATATCTTAATACTGTCAGAAGTGTTAAAATTAAACTTTTGATATAGAATTTATATTACAAAATATATACTAAGGATTGGGTTTATAAACTTTATAATATTTGGTATAAAATTAATACTTCAGAGTTAAGATATTAAATTACTTGTTTATTATCTATTATATCTATTCTATTTCTAGGACCTACAAATTTTGTTTTTGCTGTTCTTAAGATTTCTGACTTTATGTGAACATAATATTAAACTCTCCGATTAAATCCTCTAATCAATATAAAAATGAAATATTTGATCTGCGAAAGAGTATTCCTACCCAGCACATGGCTGTGACATGGCCTTCCCTTTATGCTTTTCTGCTGACCTCGGCAGCTGCCATGAATGCCAGCAGGCCATGGACCAAGTAGCACGGAGCCAGGAGCCAGGAGGAAGGACCAGGATCAGGACGATGCCTGAAACGATTCCATGCCGTTGCAATCGCGGCCATTAAGTCATTTTGTTTCCTGTAACATTTCCGGTATCTTTTTAGCGTCGTCGCCGCTTCGAGTATTGCGGGCTGCCAACTGGTGGAGGAGGAAGGTGGTGGAGGATGTGGAGGTCAAAGGGCGGCGGTTGGCGGATGGCGAAGGGCTGAAAGTGCTGCTGATTGGGGGCGGAGCGGATGGTTTGGGTGGCGGTGCGGCAACAAATGCTTTTAAAGTAGATGATGGCGCTGGCTGCTTGGTCAATTTATTGCTTACCAAATGTGCTGCTGGCCGGGGTCCGAATGCAACTGAACCGCTCCAAATTGCAGCACGTAAAGTGTTCTCTGAAATTAACTTGGGCCCCGCCCTTTCAGGCCTGCCTCCGATAAGAAGAAATATGTACAAATAAAAAATTGTGAAATAATGGTTGCATTAATGATGGCCATCGTGCTTTAGGGGGCTGCAAAATGTATTGCGATTTCAGCGAAATGGTTTTAAGTCTTTTTCTCATGTGTGGGTTTAATATTATTCGAACTTTTTTATGAGAGTTTCGCTTATTGATGAATATTTAAAAGCGGAATATTTAATGAGGACAAAAAATTAGGCTCTGTTTATTGATGTATATTTAAAAGCAGAATACTTAATTAAGTCTATATAAAATATAAGATTTCTGGTATAATACAAAAAAGTTTTTAAAACCGTATTTAAAATGGTTTTATATTTTTTTGGAATTAATATATGTATGTTTAAATATTTTATGAGATATTTTTTGATTAATATTATATACACATTTACTAAAACATGATCGTTATAAAGCAAAACAAATTCTTAAAAATGTATTTCAATTGGTTTTCAATTATTTAGAATTTGTTGTTTAAAATAGCTTTTATTCATTTTGTAAAATTGGTATCTCTTTGTTAAAAAAATTGTTTATACACTAATTTGTCATAAATATAATATTGTTTAAAGATCAAAAATAAATAAGTCAATAAATTACACAGTTTTTAAAATATTATAGTTTTTAATATTTTTGGTATAACAAATAATGTATTAAAAAATGTGTTTAGATTGGTTTAAAATTTTTTATAATAGCATATATAATTTCTGTAAAAATTATCATATTTTTGTACAAAAATCTGTAAAAACTCCCGTATGCAATAAACACAATGTGGCTTAAAAATCAGAAAGAAGTACCAAATGCACTTGCATAACTCCTCCGGAATACCTTTGCTCTAAGTGAATTCAACGAGTGGAAAATTTCGAGAGCATTATTTTGCATATGCAGGAGACCATTATGAGGCCCGCTTGCCAAATCCTGTAGGACAAATACGTATACTCAACGTGCACGGACGGCATTGCTCATCCGCAGCGTGGCCAAGGCAACAGTGAGAGTGCGAGAATGAGCGTGAGGCTGCAGTGGAAGGTTGCCCACTGCGTCCCGTGGCGCACATACAGCAGATTTAGTGCGACTGCTTTTATCTTGTCGCGCTCCTGGACGCTTTGGGGATCAGAATCGCCAGGTGTATGTACATTTTGTGTGCCTCACATGCGGTAGCAGGTGAGGAGGCGGCCTCGGCTCGGCTCTAACTGCAAACGTATCTCCGGCCATATCATCCTCTTGCTCCTCCGTATCGCTCGGCAATCCCATCAGCCCCGGCTAAATGTATAACAACAGTCACTTAGCGCACTGCTGCCATCCACATCCACATTCGGATCCAACCTCCAACCTTTCAGCTGCGCAACATTGTGTGTGCGGTCGTTACTTCATTGGCACAATCCCCAGACTCGAAATGCTCGCTTTTGCTGCTCTTGCTGCCTTCATTGTTTTGCTGTGCATTTTATTTTATATTTTCTTTGCCTTTTTTTTCGCCACGTATTTTCTTTTAATGCGCTGCGGATTTGCTGTGAAATATGCAGAGTAGGGGGGTTGGGAAGTAACTGCCAACCTGCGACACCCACCTGGCCTCTATCTGTCTCCCAGTTGGACCAGCCCAGCGCAGCACAGCACTCTTATGCTAATTAAGTTTATGCTAATTTAACTTATTGCCACTAAGTTGGCCCACATATGCGGCCAGCCGCAGGAGCCATCACTTTATTCTCCCGTTGTCCCGGCCTCTCAGCCCATGGAAATTTCGGAAAGCGATCTGGCTGCTGTCACAGAAGCTGGGAGAAAATTAATTCGTTAAATAAAAAGGAAGTGTAGCTTTATATAATTAAAAGTAACTGTAATCAAGCTGCTAATCCAAATGATGCAGCGATTTGGGGAGTTCTAAGCTGAGATTTTTTCATTTTATTAAAAGGAAAGGTGCACAGAGAGAATTAATCCAGAAGAATGTATTTATAGGCAGCTAATCTACATCCGCCAGTCTATATATAATTTTCCTCATAAGTATTATCGATAAGGTTTTACCAGCTAACATACTTGCGTCAACGCATCATAATTCAATGAAAAATGTAATATTTTCTTTTATCTTGTTTCAAGTGGAAAACCTCTGTTAGAAACGAGTATTCTGTTCTCCCTTTTATTTTTGTGAATTTATAATCAAATTTTTTGTATTTTTTAAGTAATAACACGACACTTTCGCCTGATTTTGGTGCAAGCACTGAGAATTTACAACTTACAAAGTCAAACGCGTCCCGTTGGCGACCGTTTTCTGCAGAAGTTATTGTCTGATTTTTATGTAAATTGCATTTAAAGCAATAAATCAGTTTTAATCAGCCCACGAGTCCAGGCAGCTGAGTCGACGTCGTTGTCGTGTCTGCTGGATGTCCGATAGGCCTTAATGTGCGGGGGTGTCCTGTATGTGCGTGCATCCTTCGGATCCCTTGGATCCTGTGGGTGCGCCTGTGTGTATATGACATAAGCAAACGCATTGTGTGTGCATGGCGCTTTATTATTAAAAAATCCCCCCGATGTATGAATTTTCCCGTATGGCTGCTTATTGAAATTCGTTCATTAAAGTGCGCAAAATGGAAAGTTGGGCACACAGCAAGGCAACCCGATCGATAATGTCATCCGTAAGACAGTGAAGGCATAATAAGAGATTGAAATTTATTTACAATACTCGAGGGCAGCTTTTGTTAAAAATTCATATATTGTCAAGAGCAAATTAAGTTTTTCGAGCGTTTTAATGATTTTCCGAAGACTTTTCTTTATAAAAATAAACTTTTATTTAAGTATCATTGAAAAACTATTTTTTAATTTTTATAACCTAATTTTATACACTTTCATTTAGATTAAACAAAAACACCTCTTATGTCTTATTTGTCTAAATTCATGTATTTTCAGGGGCAAATTGAGCTTTTGAGTAAAGCGTTTTAATACCTTTTTTAGGACTTTTCTTTATAAAAATTAGGCAGTAAATTTGTAGAGTTATTATTTAAGCTTCTAAAACTATGCAACAAAAAAATGTACTTTTATTTTTAAACACTTTTATTCAGATGGACAACCTCTGTTAAAAATTCACTGTCAAAGGAAAATTGACTCTTTCGAGAAATGATTTAAAATAAAGCCCTAAAAATGACTAGGGTTTTGAGAATTTTTGTTTAATTATTTAAACAACAACATAAAAATGTATAACGAAAAATGATTTTCCTATTTTTGTAGCCTACTTTTCGACACCATTAATTAGATTAAATTGTTAAAAACACCTTTCTCTATTAGAAATTTACTCAGCAAATACGTTCTAGCGTCAAAAAAATGTGTAACATTTCTAAATTCATTAATTTTCAAGGGCAAATTTAGTTTTTCGAGCATTTTAATAATTTTTGTAAACTTTTTTTTTATAAAAATGATTCCCAAACAATTCTAGGGTTTTCAGAACTTTTATTTAAGTATCCAAAAGTATGCAACACCAAAATCTATATAGAAAAATTATTCTCTTATTTTATAGCATACTTTTGGACACCTTTCTTTAGATTAAATTGTCAAAAACACCTCTTCCTATTCGAAATGTACTCAACAAATACGTGGTAGCGTCAAATAACTGTCTAATTTGCCTATCAAAACATCCGACTGTCAAACGGCCATGGTGGCGAGCATGTTGGAAAACTATTCTCAAAAAGGAGACCCATGAAAGCCGCTAATTAAATTAGCAAGCGCAGACAACTGCGTTGGCATTTAATTGTGCAGAATAAATCAACGCAGCAAACAGCAAAACAAAGCAGCCAGAAACCAGGCGAAAAACAAGCGACAACAACGCCTGACACAAGCTTTGGCCCCAAAAATATAATCAAACTTTGTCCGAGCCAAATTATTTGGCCCATGTAAAATGATTCAGCTAGCGCCAGTAAAACACTACTCCCAAAAATGCTGCAGCTTGTAAACGGCTTTGGATGGCAAAAACGAAAAGTTAATTCGAGGCAATTATGTTGACATGCCAAATGTCCTGGTGAGGATACGAATTCCGGTTCAACTTTTGGCAAAAAGCCATCGCTAAATCATTGGATTTTATGCGTCATTCGACTGCGTTTTCCATCAATGAATAGTCGTGAGTATTTTTGAATAACTCCCGGTTTTTACTGTTTGAAAATTGATGGAGCAACAATTGTAATTAACTTAATTTGATTTGATTAATTTTATTTAAGACTTTTTATATTATTTTTTAAATTACAGCCCTATTCGGTTGTCGATATTCCAGATCCATTATTGTTATTACATTTTAGGTTTAGAATTATCCAATTTGTTGGTTTTTGTTTGGTTATTTTGCGTGTTTTTCGCTTTGTTAGTTTTGTTTTGCTTTTACTTTAGGCGGCTTTATTTTAGTCGTAATTTCCCAGTCTGACTAGGCAAGTTTTTTACTCCAGTTCGCATGCCCTTTCAGAAAGTATCATAAAATAATCGAAAAAAAAATATAGAAGAAAATATCACCAAAAAAAGTAAAAACATAAAGAATTCACGAAAGTTCTATATTTAAACGCTTCAAACTAATATATAAATTTAATTTATTTTAGTTTATGATATAAATAAGTAGTTATTACTAATTTAGAAGATTAGAGATTTAAAAATAATTTTTAATACATATAAGAAAATATTCCCCTGAAATAATTCCTTTTCAAGGGTATTCTAAGCGTTAGTTAGAAACAAACCTTACTTTTTGTATGTTTTTCAGCGTGCGATGGTGTTTTGGAAAATTTTTCTTCCTCTTGGGTTATAGTTCAAATGTTTCATTATTTATGCGCTGTAGTGGATGTCTTTTTTTTGTTATTGTTGCAGTTGTTGTTATTTGCCCTCGAATATTTTTTGCTGACGTGCCAAACTTTTTGCCTCAATAAATTTTTGATATTTTTGGCAAGCCACCCACTTGGGTAACAGACAAGGCCGTTACACGAAAATGCATTTATTATTGTTGCCAATTTGTTGTTGGTACAGAGTTGTGGTAAAACGATATGTGGGTTAATTAAAAAGCAGCGACCTTGCCACAAAATGCATACGTACTAGAACGTACTATCTCTAAGCCTTTTGCTTTAATAAATTTGTGGATTTTTTAACATTTTTTTGACACATATTATCCTTATATTTTCTGTATTATAAATTTTAATAAATTCTATAAATTATAGCTAGCACCTTCAGTATATATTATATCGCGAATTTCCACGCTTTCCTTTCTGTGCGGTACTGCACATTGTCATAGATCATTATTAGGAAAAATAATAAAGTCACCCGAAGAAAATTTATCAAAATCATAAATCATTGCAAATTGCTACAATTTTTTATTCACCTGCATTCATGTATGCCCTGCATTGTGCTCTTTTGTAGGGGTATGTGTGAATGCCATAATTTTGCACATGTATGCGCTGAAATTCTGAATTTACAGACTGAATTGGTATGGAAAATGCGTCGAGTGGAAAATGTTCTACTCAACTCATATTCCGAGTTGAGTCCTTTGATTTAGCAGTTCCTTTTCAACTCAACTCGAAGTGTGCCAAAAAACACTCAAATGTTAATAAAGGCCATATATTTTACTCTTAACCTGATTTAAGAGAAAATGAGCCTAAATGTTAGAACATTTTGACTTGAGTTAATGTTGAGTTTAAATATTGTTTTGAGTTTTAGTTGAGTTTTAGTATTCTTTAAGCGGACTTACTCTCCTTAACATAGACAGAATAATGATTAAAATGAGGTGAAACATACAATACTATACAAGCTGAAGAAAATTAAATAATTATAATAATTTTAAAGGTCTCTGTTTTATCTTACGGTTGCAGTTAATTTAACCGTAATGTGATAACTCCTTCATTCAGCCGTGCTAAAATCCATTAAGAACTCAATTCGTTTTCAATATTCTGTAATGTAATCAGTTTAAAAATAACTGTAATTATCGTGAGGATTTATAGACCAAAGGCTCTTTAATCGATCAATATGCGAATGGAGGAGCTTGACCATTGACTAACGCACTGAACGGTATGGATGGATCTCAAAAGAGCTGGGAAACAAACAATCGAACAAAATGAAGCCGTAAATACATTTGGCATCGGACGATGGCCACTTGAATCGAGGAATGGTCTCGGCCGATTCGCTTTGTGATGACGACTTTTTAATTAAAATAAAAATGCAATCCACACATTCCACGGATGATGATGCTGACGATGGGTTGGAATGATGGTCGAGATGATGATGGTGACGAGCATGGTGGGGGAAATCACGACACAACAATAAAAATTAAGTTAAAGCGCGATTTAAATGGCATTGAGTTGGCCGGCATGGGACGAGGCATGAAATGAATGCGCATAAGTTTGATGCAATTCACACGAACACGTACATGCTCGCTGCCAGACAGAGCCGGTCATATTTTTCCGGCAACGCAATAAACAATTGAAAATAAATAAGGGTGAAATGAATTTGTCGGCATTGTTGGATTTATTTTTTCATAATAGGCTTATAAAATATTTTAATTGGTGATTTTAAAGTCATTTGGCCAGTTACTTAGTCAATAGAGTTTTAAAATCACTTTTTAGGGCGCCTAAAAGCATGCAATGATAAATTTTACAGACTCCTCGATTTAATATATCTTTCAATGCCTATATCTCCTAAATCATTTGTCCGATCGAATTGAAATTTTGGTAGTGTAATTTAGACAACTTAAACTAATTTAAAGTCCCTTTGTAACCCCTTGAAGCTTTCAATAATGTTGATTACCAGGATTGTGCCGTTGGTGGCCATTCTGAGCATTCGCCATTGCAAGAGACTCTTGCCTCATTCATTGAGTCGTCAAGTACAAGTGCATTTGCATCGAAATTGATTGCTCCCAAAACTGCCGATACGGTAAAATTGGCAATTTCAGATGCCCAACTGCATTGTGTTACCCCCCAATGTGGGCGTGGCAAAAGAAGGGAGCTGGTTTCTCAGCCGAATGAAACCGCTGCTGCATCAACAGTTTGTTGATTAAAAGTGCGTTGAACCAAAATTAAGGGCTGACATCCTTTTCGGTGTGGATGCCACCGGAGATCTTTACCTCTACTTTTGGTATGAAACTTTAACAAAAGTCGTATTTCTATTATAGGTAGGAGTCTTCTAGGAGGTATACAAATGGATACGAACCGAATCCCATAGCGAACAAAAAATGAATTTAACAAAAATTTGGTGTTAATCGGTGTTAAAAATCGATTACCGATATCGTATAAAAAAAAACGTCAGGATCAAATTGATATGCCCATGGTAAATTTGTGTTTTTCATCTCAAAATGTATATTTTTCGATTTCTCGTTATATTAAATTTATCTTATATTGAGAAAAAAAAAATGAGCGAGGTAGAGCCTAAAATTGTGTGCCGCAATGTTACCAGATTTTATCAAATTGATAATCATCAATTTCAATTTCAATTGCATCAATTTCCCATCAAGTTTTTTGGGTATACCATAAGATCTGCAAGAGTATATCAATTTCGGCTTGCTAAAGCTTGTTTTTCCCATTCTACATACATTTTTTTTAATAAACGAATTAATTATGTAGGAACGTACGAATAATTTCATTAAAACGCATCCGAAAAGCATACTGCACCAAATGATAAATCAAAACAGTTCGATTAAATGGCCTCGATTAACCAATGGGTTATCTTTGTTCCGCTGTTGTGGTAGAGGACTTTGACAGTTGGAAAAATCCTGGCACCTGGCCGCAGGACCTCCTACCCGTGCGGTTCCCATCCTCATTAGCATTCAGCTGCAGATGAAAGTGCAACCGTGGGCCAGGCGGGTAATTAGTTTTTGGCGTGCTGTGGGGCAATTTTTGAAAATTTCTTATTTAATGCGCCGACTGGAAGAGGACCCGTTCAGTTCGGTTCGGTTATTCGTGGGGGGTGTTTGGCGAAATTGGTGGGGTGTTACTGGCGCGGTCGGTTGATCGGTTTTGAAGCCTGCCAAAATCGTGGCGCCTAATTGCGAGCAATCATATTTTGTTTGCCAAGAGCTGCTTGAGCGAAGTGGTGCCGCTCCCAACGGGCGAAAAGTGGGCGTGGGTGGTGTTTCGATGGGTGGGATGCAATCAGGTTGCTCTGTCAGTGGCAGGACTGCACGTCCTGCACGTCCTGCTCATGTTTGCATGCGCACACCCACACTCACATTTAGAGAGCAGAGACTTGGGCTTATCGCCTTGCCTAGGCAAATCAATCAATTTAAAAGCAATTGCTGTTAATGTGCAACGTTTGTTTGGCAGCTGTCAAAAATTTGCACACACGTTCCCTTGCTCACTGGATGGCGGGAATCCCTAGTCCTTGAGTCCTTTTGCTCCCCGGTCTATTAGTTCGAGGCCAACTGATTCGCCGATGCTTCTGCTTCTTTGGGTCAATCGTTTGCCACTCTTGATTGATGATCAAAGCTACCATAATTGGCCCTTCCAAAACTATCTATGTACATAAGTACAAGCTGATGGGCATAGATATGTATATATATTTATAAATATGCAGGAGTATGTCTATGTATGGGCAAATGTCTGGCTACTTGTCTGCGCAAAGCGATTGACGGCGCGGTTCAGTGCCTCCAGCCTGATTGATGTTTGCTGTCGGCTTAGATGGGACGATGATGAGCCATCATGTCTGCGTTTGATCGTCATTAAGTGCCGCGGCCATTTTTTCAACTTTGCCTAATTTTGCGGAGTAAATCGCGAAAAGACTTAAATTGTTAGGGGAAGAAAATATATGCGTGAAAAAAGTTAAGTTTTTTGCCAATTAAATTAGCTATAAATTGATAAATGCAATCCTAAAATTTAAAATTAAAAAAAACGTACACATTTAAATTAAATTAGGCAATTTTTTTTTAGTATTGTATTACATATACAAAAAAAAAAAACAATATAAAAGAATGATCAATTTTAAATTATCCCACCCCAATTTTGACTTAAATTACCTTTCTTTTTCGAGGTCCAGAGAACTCAGAGAAAGAAATCGAAAAAATTAAATTTTTCATTATCGTTTTACAATAACTGCATGGTAAAAACGATATGTGTATAAATATCAGAAATGTATCATTCAAATAAAAAAAAAGTATATATTTTTAATTGTTTAATTAATAAAAAAATTATAGATTGTTTTTTTATTTTTATTTTTATTTTATTTTATAAGTCATCCCAACGCTACAAGCTTCGAGCTTATTATTAATGCGCTAGTCACAAAAAAAAAATATATAAAACAAAAAAAAATAATATAAAGATTTATTTTATATTAATGCACAAATATTATAATTATTCCTAAATATATAATTATATATTTTTATTATTAATATATTATAATAATAATATTATATTGTTTTTTTGTTCATTTAGATATTTTTTTTATCACAAACAATCCATTATTTTTCATTAAATGAAATATCCTAGCTTTGAATATTATATAATGAAAGTAAGTGCAATGTTCCACTTAAAAATGTTAGTTGGTAGAAACAAAGGAAAAAAAATCAAGCTAGGCAGCAGAAAAAAATCGAATAATATTGTATGAATAGCGGATATAAGCCGTTCTACTTTGGAGGAGCGCTTTCAAGGGGGACAGGCGACACATTTGCATTTTACAAACAATCGAAAAAGTAGTTAAAGTTTTTGCCAGACCGTATGCAACACGTTTTTACCCTTTTCAACTGCTCGCATAAGCAACGCTTGAACGCGGTGGCAGGAGGGTTTTTGGCTTTGGCTTGTGTTTGGCATATTACACTCAATGTCAGTCGGCTGCCGCTGCCCCGCCACACCTGTCCACGTGTCGAGGGTCCTCCTCCGGTTTTTGTTCCCCGGCAGCGGCAGCCAGGAGTACACGGCGTGTACATCATATGGCATTGCGATGCATCCTGCTTTTTGCCCCCGCCTCGCGCACTTTTGGCACAGCGTTTTTGGCGCACTTTCGCTGGGCTGGCTTTCGTTCTCCTTTTTCATGGACAGACCCCGTCTGAGTTGACACATTTCTTTGATGTTCCCGCTGCAGGTGTCACTTCTGCCGCACAACTGACTTAACGGATTCCATAATGAGATGTTTTTTTTTGCGTGGTATTCTCTTCAGAATCAAGATAGTCTTCAAACTAGCTGTTGCAATCAAATAGGGAAAGAAAACTGCTCATAAAAAATAAAACATAAGCTTATAATGCTTTGTAATCTATTAAATACTATAAACCTATAGATATCATTACATTAAAGTGATAATTTAAAGTGTTTAATTGAATTCATAACTGGAATATGCAAATATTATTATTTCTATGTATTAAAAATATTATAAAAATTCTAGAAGATATAACATACATTTATAATTTGAGATCATACTTTCACTAAATGATTAAGGCAAGTATACTCTCATACAAATTTATTTTCAAAATTAAGAAATTTTCTATGTTTAAGGAGGAATTTTTATAAAACAAGAATATTTTTAAACATTTTCAAAGACTACAATTTTTTTAATTTTAGAAACAAATTTCTTTGAGTGTATATACTTACTTCTTATAAAAGTACATCTAATCTCAAGTTTCTTAACAGTATAAATGCCATATATTTTTCATCCACATTCCTTTAAGTTTATAACAGACTGAAATTATAAGTCAAACTATTTTTACTCCCAATATTTCTTCCGAGTTCCTGTGTATAAGATGGATCGCTTTAACAACACTTTACAGCTGAACAGAAACCGCAAGTAACGAAAGCCGGGCAAATGCAAATCGTTCATTACTTCGGCTATCAATAACTGATTTACATTCCCGCTAAATCTGCGCCAAATAAGCTGCAAACCAGTGGGGCAGACGACACAATGCCACAACCCCCGGGGATCGCAATTGGATGGACTGGGAATGGCGATGGGGATGGGAATGGGAATGGTAATGGAAATGGGGGTTCCCCGAACTGAATGCGGATGCGGACGCATTGCAAACAATGGCAACAAAATATGCTGCTGCGCTTAAATGAAATGCCAACAAAACCAAACAGTTAAATCGCATGGGTAAGGGCTGCAGTTGGAATGCGAAGGAGATTGGGAATGGAGAAGGGGAATGGAGATGGGTAAATGGGTGGGATGGTCTGGGATTGCTGGGGCTCTTGGACTGTTGGACTGACGTTGGCCTCCGGGCGCGACTTGAAAAGCAGCTTCATTTTAGCGTATAATTGAGCGAGCACAAAATATGCGACAAGCGACAGAAGCCAGAGGGCGGTCGATGGCACAAAAATGTGGGCGTGGCACAGGCGCAACTCTGCGTGTGAACGGCGGGTAAATGGATAGGAGGAGGTGGAGGGGGAGGAGGATAGCACAGATTCTGCGGAAGTATGAAATTTTACTATTACTTTGTCGCAGCAAATAGAGCGGAAGTCAGTCAACGACTGCAATACCAAGTTCAGGCGACTTGATTGTGTCTTTGACTCGAAGAATCCCGGGATTTTTGGGCGGAATGGGTTGGTCCATGGAATAACCGGAGGGCAGGGTTCGTCTGGGTGGAAATCAATGCGTGTTGCTGATGCCACTTACTCATAGGGATTTTGCGGCTTATGTGGGATATATTTTGTGGCACGGAGAGCTTAAGACGTAAGTTTGAAACTTGTTAATTCGATTCAATTACAAAGTGTATAAAAACAAATTTACATAGCATAATACTTAAAATATATTTAAGAAAATTTTAATAAATCAAAAAATAAAATTTTTAAAATTTACATATATTTTTTGTTACATTTCTTTTGTTGAATTTTAACAGATTTACATAACATAACATAAAATGTTAAATATATTTAAGAAAATTTAAAAAATAAAGACACATATTGACACATATTTTTTGTTAAATTTTAAATATATGACAGCACTTCTTCTTATTTTTCTTTTTAAAAACATTTTTATAAAAACATTTTTAATGTATTTTTAAAATTCCCATAATAATTTTAAATTTTGAATAAGTGCCAGCATTTTTTATTTTTTGTTAAATTTTAAATAGATGACAGCACTATCCTTTCCTATTTTTCTTTTTAAGAACATTTTAATAAATTAAAGTAAACATTTTAAATATATTTTTAAAATTCTTAACATATTTTTAAAATTTGAATAAGTGCCAGCATTTTTCCCACATATTTTTTGTAATTTTTAAATTTTATTAATTTTTTCTAGCTTTTTTACCATATTAAGAATATATTAATAAATTAAAGAAATTATTTTAAATGTATTTTTAAAATTCCCATATATATTTTTTTTTATTATAATCAATTCCAGCTCTTTTCTCAGGACAATAAATTTAGAATTTGAACAATTTAATCTTACAAACACAAATGGAAATGAGGATTAGTGTTTAAGCCTAAAATATGCAATTACGGTTTTATGCAATCAATTGTTTTTGATCAATTGATTGAGCCACTAGTCTTTCCAGCTTAAAGTCAGATAATCTTAGGACATTATTGGTTTTGTCTGCAATTTAACGATACAATGACTGGTATTCAGTTTAATAGTTAATTAGTGAGATTTGCGCAAACATTAATTGTTCTCGTCGTCCTGCAAATGCAGTTGTCTGTGCGAATCGCTGGCATAATTGTTTATCGAAGCCCATTGGCTTCGCAGGGACAACGAGCTGAATATTTGGCCCTGTTCTCAGGCCAGCAGCTCCCTTCTCGCAAGGAGGATCCACAGCCACATCCACATCCACGCAACCTTGGAGCCTCGCCTCCCATATGTGCACATAAATTGCTGCATGCCAACAGGCGCTTTAAGGCATCCGAGCATGGCGTGCTGCGGTTTGAAGCCTCAATTGCATAGCAATCTGGGGCCTGTGTGTCTAACGTTTTGTTGATTGATGGTTAACCAGAAAATCAATATCACTATGCTAATGAGACTGGCATAAATGCACAAACATATGTAGCACTTAAGAAAGATGGAGGGCATTGGTAATGAACTCTGTTGGCAATTAGGCAAGGAACTTGGTCGCCTCAAACGGCGACGTTCAGTTTTGATTTAGTGAAACTAGACTTCAGAAAACTATGTTGCAAAGTAACATATTACGAATACACATAAATTCCATAATAACACTAAAATATAAAGTCTTCAGTTTTTAATTTTTTGAACCCTGTTGCACCAATCAAAAAATTATGAATATTTTATATGATGTAGATGACTATTGGACACACAAACTGTAAAAAATTGGCGGTGTTGTCAGAACTGGTAAGTCTTGAACCAATTTTTTGAAAATTTTGATCGCGATTTTAATTAACTTACCCGAATGGTAAAAATCCAAAGATTGGTTGACAATCCTGCACGCTAGTTTAAAGATTTTTGTCATCAAAAAAGATTTCCTAAGAACCACCGATGGGAAGATATATGAAGTGATATGTTCTTAAGTTGCTGCAGATTACTCGTAAACCAGCGGGTCAAAAGATTTGCAAATTGGAATTCTTATCCATTAAGACTCTATCTAACAAACCTTATCCAAAATTTTGCAATATCGCCTGGGGCAGTTTTCTCAGGCTTGTTCACCTATGCCCTTTAGTAATGAAGTGCTGAACAAAAATATGTGAAGGTAAACTTTACAGATTTTGCAAAAATGTAAATGCAATTTGGTTTGCTTTTTGTCATACATACGGAAATGTAGAAGAATTTTTTATAAATTGGACCACTCATTAAGAAGTTATGAGCAAATAATGCATTGTCCGGTAGATGGCGCCACATTAATTTATTAAAAAACTCTCTGTAAAAAAATTCTGTAAAATTTAAAATCCTTCTCGCGAGCCGTGAAGTGCAATCAAATGTTTTAATTAGGCCCTGTGATTTATTAAATTGTTCAATTCCATTGACGCGTGATAGTTCGACCTTTGTGCCGGTCATTGCGGATAAACCCTTTCATTCGCCTTCTCTTTTCAAATCCTAGCCTTCTATTCAATCGGTTTGTCAATTGTCTGCCTGACTGCTAATTTAATTAGATTTTAATATATAATTATCAACTTGCATTCATGCCGTGTAATTATCCACCTTTTTTGCGCGTGCCTTTATGTGGCGGTGCATCATTCCAAGCGGCTGATTACAAAACGTTGCGAATTCCGCAGCTTTAGTCACGCATTTGTCTATTAATAATAAATTTCTCATTCCAATTTAGAGTAGCGTTTGCATATTCGCTTCATTAAATGCATTGAAAATCGGCAGTTAAATGTGCGCTTAAAAAACTTTATAGTTTTAATAAAATAATTTTACTCGTTACATAAAACTAAATCTCAAAACCAAAATCGTTTAAGTAATATGCGTTTTAGAGTGGGTAGCGCCCGCAACGGTGTGACTTACAACATATATTTATATTTAATTTATCGTTAAGCGGCTTTGCACCTTAATCGGCGCTGACAGTTGACAACCGCTTGTCAATTATGCCCAGAATATATGCAGCAGCAACATGGCCATATACCTTCGGGCCGGACAGTTTTTACTGCTGAGCTGTTGTGGGCATTTTAATTATTTTGACATTTCGCCATTAGCTGTGAAATATAATTAACTACTGCAAACACAATTTAAATGTGAATGAAAAAGTGTGCAAAGCTACACGGCCAGTTGAACAGACGTCGAACTTATCTTGCGGCGCACAGAATAAATGAATTAACTCTTTCTCATTTGTTTATAAGCGGTATGCACAAAAAAGAATAAATAACAATTTCAAAAAATGTTAAATATATATTATACATCATTATATATTATACACAATACATAAACGGAAACTCAATTTACTCAGTTTCCTTTGAAAGTGGTAAAATTGTATCAAAATTCGTTCCCCTTTTTATTTGGCTTACAATGCATAATAAATGAAAATATTCTCTGTGTATGAAAATCTATGTTTACTTATTGAAATAAAAAACTCTTGTGAAACAACAAGCAACAATTCCATAACACTTTAATTATATTTTTCTGTTTTTTTTTTACTTACGACAAATGCAAAAATTAATTGCATTAATGTGTACACAAAGAGGTGGCTGGGTGAATATGCAATACATACTTGTACGGATTGGCACAATATATTTATAAATTAATTGAGTATTACTGAATTACATAAATACTTGGCTTGTTGTCACCCGTAGATATAAGCGCATTAAAGTGTCACAATGATAGAGCTCATCCGAATCGGTTGAATTGATTTTTAACGTTGACAATGCTATAACCATTTTACAATTTTTGGTAGAAGGATGATTGCGAATTGATAATCTCTTGTTTTTGCCATAAATTTTTTATTCCAACTTTATTAAAAACATACATTATATATTACGAAAGTTTTGTATAGATTGAACATTTTTTATATTTTTTATTTCATTTTATATCATTTATATCATATATCATTTATATCATTTTGATATGAATAAAGATTATGTTTAACTTTTTTTTACTAAATTTGTTTACTTAAAATAAAAAAAAAGTTGATTTTATTTAATATCAAGTTGATATCATAAATTTAACATTAATCATATCGGCGTTTTATTAATATTAAATATTGTTGTATTGATCCTATTTCATACCTGTTTTTTTCTGTGTATAGTAGGAGATTCCCTACCAAATCCAAAGAATATCAAGATCTACATTGCACTTTTATTTTTTGTCCTTTTCTTGGCATAGAGACTTTAATAGCACGACTTAGTTGCATCCCATGGAATACACAAGTCTTCTAAACGAAAAAATAATTTAACCCTTTTAGATTGCTTGTAACTTTATATTTCCACAGATTTTCAATTTTCTGGTTTGTACAAAAATTACGTATTCGACGTGTATGTAAAAATGAAGACGCTTTAGGAAAATCATGTGAAAATTGTCACAAATAAAATGGTATGTGAAAACGATGAAATTAAAAGCTTTTTTGCTCAAAAAGCTAGTCTAAACTTTAGTAAATGAAATGAAACAATCAAAAGGTAAAGCTCGACTTAACGTTACAAATAACGCTCGTTACGTTAAAAAATTTTGAATTTGATTTACAATTTTTCCTAAAACTACAACATATTTTATTTTTCATAAAATATACTTTTCCTAGCATTTAAATTGCAATGACTGACAATATTGCAACCACAAAGGTATAACTTCGTTAATATTCCTAAATAACCATGAGTTGAAATAAAAAATATTTAAATTTTCAAATTCCATAATATTGTCAATTTTTTTTTTTCAATAAAGTTTATATGTTTACATGTTTTTTTTTATTTGGGTATACCGTTTATACCTAATGGTTTCGGTTTGGTTCAAATGTCCCGGTTTACTTTCTAAAAAAAAAATTGTAAATATTTCGGCCATGATACTTACAGCTTATTGTAAATAAGTAATTTTATGGATAATTTAAAGTAAACAAAAATTAAAAAAAAAGAAATGCGGAAAGCACAACTTTCACTTGAAGTGAAAGCATTTAGAGACTCTGATGGTAAACAATCCCTTTGTTGGCCAGCTTTATTTAACTTGTGTGTTTACATTTCCTTTGTCCCTTTCGCTGTTGCAACTTGGTAACATTGCAACTCCTGTCCAGTATTGCGACCACGCCCACGCCTTTCGCCAAAAGCACAGCGCACAGCTTTTGTCTGCTTCACAGTTCACGCCTCAGAGGCAACCGGGCCAACAACAACAGCAGCAAACACAACTAACCTTTCCTAATAAAAAATGATTGCGACGGCCTTCAGCTCCCGCGAAGGAGAGGCGCCACCCCCCGTGAGCAAAAAATTCAGGAAGCGCCCTGCATTCTGCATGGTTTCGAGCCAAAAAAAAGCTCTGTTACATCAATCTCGGAGCGGAGAGTGTGCTCTCTTCTTGGCCAAGCTTTTCATTGAGCACGCACATTGAGGCAGGTGCACGGCATCCTTCGGCGAGAGAGCAGAGAACGGAGCGGGAGAGAGAGCGGCCATTGAGAATGAGGGTCCTTATCGGAAGAGAGAGCAGACGCCGCTGTGTCTAACTAAATGGAAGGGACTCAAGACGTCAAAGGATGTTCCCGGCGTCATCTCAATTCAGGATTCTGGATGGGCTATTAGAAAATAATTGTTTTTAATTAATACATTTAATTAATTAAAAAGAAAATTCTTAAATGAATTATCTATAAATAAATAACCGTTATATATAAATAACCGTGTAAATACAGTATTACTGAACGTATAATGATATAATTTCATATTTTATTCTTAAACATTTGACTAAATTAATTATTTATATTAAAGAAACTTAAAATTTTATGTGAATAATACATTTTAATGATTAAGCAATTTATTAGGAAAATAATTTTAGGAATTTATTTCTAAAATTATTTTCCTAATAAATTGCTTAATCATTAAAATGTATTTAAATAAGAATCTTTATATGAAAAATACATTTTAATGATTAAACCATTTATTAGGAAAATAATTTTAGAAATAAATTTTTTAAATAAGAATCTTTATAATGAATTTTTTTTAATTTAGATACAAAAATCTCCCTTTTTTCAAAAACACCTTGGAATGAGTTTTTGCGTAGATTTTATGCCTTCTAGAGAGTTCAAATACTTCTTTGAGTTTTGAAGTTAATTATTATTAGGTTACATTTATATTGAAAAAACTTAATAAATAAAATAAAAATAATAAAACTTGATAAATAAATTTAAATAATTAATTTATAGATAAATAATTTAAAAAATAAAAGTTTTGAGGAACAAACATTATCCTGAATTTAGTTACCAAAACCCCTCTTTTCCTAAACACCTCGGAATCAATTTCTGCATAACACGTTTCTTATACCGCCCTGAATCGATTTTCGGCGTTTAGCGCGAAACCTTCGCAACTAACGAATGATTCATCATCCATCACTTGTGAGCCCACCTGGCTGGAAGCCTTAAGCCGCGATATGCGGACTAACCCTCAGGAGTTGGCCAGATTGTTGTTGGCTGACTCCTGGCCCCAGGACACGCAGTCCACCACTACCGAGAGGGGGGTGGAAAACCGGCTTTTTGCAACAAGACAACAACACAAAAATAAATAGAATGAAGTGACGCCACATCAGGTGACGTGAAGCTCGCAGAGCGGAGCTTTGAGAGCGGCTTGGAGAGGCAATTATGCTGGTTTTTGGCCCAACACAGCTGACGCACGTTCACGTGGCTCCTGGCACCAATACACTCGCACTCGCTGGCGCGCTCTCTATAAAATCGAGGCAGCTTTTCTGGTTTTCTGCTTTGCCGACTCGCTCGACAATTTCAGTTGGGCGACAGACTCTGGACTCGACAGAAAATCGAGAGCTTGAACACTTTGTGGTCCGTGGACTTCTTACACCTGGAGATCTTTTTTGGTGAAAACTAATGCAAACGCTGAGCACCTGCACCTGAAGGATACTCCCGCGTGCGCTTGTACATGTGTGTGTGTATGACCCAAAACGGGCGAAATCAAATGCGAATGCAATCGGAAAAACGCAATTTATAAAAAACAACAATGCCAAGTGCTTCGATTGTGTGACTAATTAGTGGAAAATCCATTCAGCAGCCGGGGACGACAGACGTCGGTCTTCCATCAAATGTAGCGCCAAAAGTCAAGGTAAGCGAGCCAAGAAATCAACGGGTAATCCTGCAGGACATCACGAAAACACGGGCCAGGCCAAAAACATTTGGGATTGCAGCATGCACCATGCAGCATGCAGCATTCAGCATCCAACATCCCAGCATCTAGCGGGTGGCCAATCAGCGAGTAGCGTTCTCTGACATTGGCTGCCACAAAACGGTGGAGCGCTGTTGTTGTTCTTGCTCGTCCTGTAGCCAGTGGATTGTATGAGGCTTAAATGTCAGGGGCATGTGCACCCAGCAGCCCAGCAGCCAAGCAGCCAGGCAGTCGAGCAGTCGACCAGCCGAGGGAATTAGGAGCACCCTCTTCCGATCCCTACCCCTTTTTCGGGGTAGAATTTTAAAATTATCACTTTCGCCCATCGCACAGCCACAGACTTACGGCCACAGAAGTTTAAAAGCATTTGAATGGATATTTGAGTATCCCATTCACAACAGAATATTCACAGAAAATCCATATTATAAAAGTATTTTTTAGGAAATTATTTTGTTTTACTTTGTGGAGTTTTTATTTCCAATTTTTTACAATTTATAATATAAAATGTAATAGTATTTTTTACCAATAATATCAATTTAATATGGGTTCTAAAGAATTCGCTTTATAAAAATGTAATTCCCAATTCAGCGCCTCTCTTTTCATCATATTGATGTCCAAGTTTGCATTGTATAATTTTCTTTCATTAATAATTACAATAAATTCACTTCAGCTGAATAGATTACAAGCCGCACATGTTCTCATTCCTTCCGTTTCTTAAAACACCCCGAAAAAAAGCCTAAACTCGAGGGTTTCGAATTATTTTAATAGGTGTATATTTTTTATTTCAAACGTTTCTCAAAAATTGTGTGCTGCACGCGTTTCTCCTTCGCCGGCTGCTGACCGAAAAGGAAAACAAATTAAAATACATAAAAACAAATTATAGGGGAAACCTTTTTCTGTCCCGCATTCGCTGCCCCATCCCTGCACGCTTGAATAGCCACCAACAAACCCTGTTTAGGTCCTGGACAGGTTAGCACGCGACTTCTTGGCTGATTATGCCGAATAATTGTGAGCCAAATTCGAGACGCAACAAAGACGAACCAAGAATGCCGAAAACTTTTAATGAGATTTTTGCTCAAAGTTATTTCTCTCTTATTCCGGGATGGGTATACTTGACATGACAAGGAAGTCGTTGTTTAGTTTGGATTTAAAGAAGAATGGGGTTTATTTTTATCTGATTTGAAATCTATTCATATAAGGATAAATATTTAAAATTTAATAAATATTTTAAAAAGGCGAAAAGTCTATTTTTGTTTATACTTCATGTATATACTATAAAGGGTAATGATAACTTATCAAATGATTTTCATTTTATTGCCTAACAAATAGTTTCCCAATTTTTAACATACCATTTTCCAATATTATCAATAAGCCAAGTATCTTTTAGCCGTTCTCAATCCAATAAAATGGTTCCCCAATTTGTTTGGTTCTCTGCAAAACAATCCGAATTCTCTAGAATTCTTTTAAAAGACTTGGCAGCAATCGGCAGATGGCGAGAACTGCGCGATTTGCATGCGTAATGAAATTAGACCGGGGCTTCGGTGAAATTACAGGGGGGGGTGGTTTCGCCAGGTCGGGATAGGAAACAAAGATAATCGCATAATTACCTAAAGCACCACGTTTTTTCTTGGCCCACCGAACTGTTAGTTGAAACTTTGCCAAACAGAGCTGCCAGGATGGTGAAAAATTAAAAATAAATGCCAAACTAGCAGCAAGAATTTTGGTAATAAGCAGGCAAATTTCTTTTTAATTAGGTTTAAAATGGCTTTGGAGAGGAAGAAATTGCTTTCATATTATGGGAAGGAAAGTCTGTTATCTGCATGGATTTCGGTGCAGGCTTACTGAAGTACTTTTACTCGCTTTAGAGTTTAAGCGCATTGCATTAAAGTATTTTATAGGAAACTAGTTTTAAGGTCCAGCATTTTATGAGTGCACAGAAAAAAAAATCGATATGAAATAAGGTTAATTCTAGCTTATTTCATATCAATTATATCCAATTTATGATGTATACATATCAACTTGATATTTTATTATATCAGTATTTCTATTTTAAATTTCCAAAATTAGTATTTTTATCCAATCTTGAAAAATACGATAATTCGTTTTTATTCATATCAAATGATAGAAATAAGTTAATATTATCAATGTCGAATCTATGGTTTAAACATATCAACTTGATATTTTATCATATCAGTTATTTAAATTTGTTATAAAATACCAAATTTAAATTTATATTATGATATGAATAACTTGATATTTAAAAAATATAAAATTGACCTGCACATATCAATCTGATATTTTGTAAATTTGTTATCTGTGTATCTCAGGCTTAGAAAGAATCAAACCACACTTTAAATAGTCAAGTGAAACATTTTGATATTTCTACTGAAGGATTTCTCTTACGGAAACTTTTAAAAATTCTACGTTACACTTAATGCATTTTAATGGACGTCGAATGAAAATGAGATGTTTTTGGCAGGACTGGGAAATCTTTTTCCCGTCTCTCGGCCATAAAATGCGGTTACGGGAATGGTGAAGTGGATGGAAGTGGCAGGGAACTAAAAACAGAAAGCAAAACAAATTAGTGAAGCGCGTTGCAATGAAATTAAAATGGCATTTTATTTTCGGTGCCCGAAACATGTACTCTTCTATGCTGTTATTTTTATGCACTCGGTGTGGCCCAAGCTGGCGAGCTGGCGAGCTGGCGATGTCCTTGAGCCCACGCGGCGTGAATTATTTAAGCGGCGAGCATAAATTCCTTGCAGGCTGCACGATGCATTCATTTATGGTTTGTTGTTTGCGAACTGCACGCACTTTCCACTCTTGCACGTGTGCTGCGGCGGCGTTTGGCCCACCGATGGCCAATTGACATCTGGCCGACCTTGCCGCACGCATCAATTATGTGGCACTTTCTCCGCCACTCTGGGTCGAGATATCAGCGAAGGCGGCGCGCGGCTCCCACGCCGATGAGTTTATTGCATGTGCGACGTCACCAGCTCGGTCAATTAAATTGAACCAAGGCGGCAAATAAACGATCGAGCTGGCGATCACGATCGCGATCGCTCGATTGATCAACGTGCCCCAAACTTGCTGCCACAAGCATCACCTTCAATTGACACAATACTCGCTGGCCATCTTGCCACTCGAATTCGATCTGTCGCAATGTCAAAAATTACACATTTCAAAGTCACTGCATCGAAGTCCCTTCGATTGCTGATCGATCGGTGTGCATAATTGGTCTGATTTTGAAATTTATGAGGGGCCAACTAAATCGGCCAACTGATTCAATTGAGTCAATTAAATATACATATATTGAATTATCTGTTGATATTGACAAATGGCATCCAAATTGCAATCAAAATTGTGGGAAAATGCTCTCTGCCCATAATCAAGTGCGTGCGATCAGCGCCCGAATTTCAATTAACCGAAGAGGTCTCAAAGTTAATTGAATGAATTGCAAGATTTTTAGTACGTCTTTATATGGAATGCCGAACAAAAGTATTATGGGAAATTGTATTTTAATTAAGGGATTTACTTTTAAATTTATTTGTTTTAGTGTTGATATTGTTTTTAACTGTTTGACTTTTCCTAATTTCGATATGAAATAGGGTAAATTCGACCTTATTTCGTATCGACAAAAAACCGATATAAATAATGGAAAATTTATGTATAAAACATAACAACTTAATATATTATCATATCAGCTATTTTATTTTTAATAATAGTAATAATAAATTGTATTCTTAATAAATTTTATATTTAAATATTTTTTGAACAAATTATGGAAAATAAGATAAGCATAATCGTTCTTTATATCAAAATAATATGACAAATTTGATCTTTAAAACATATAAAATTGACTTGCACATATGATTCTGATCTTTTGTCAATTTTTTTTCTGTACAATGAAGTAAATATAATTTTACTATGTATATTTCTTGTCTAAACATTTTGCAACTATCTTAGGCCTTACCTAAAAAAACAACTATTAAAGCTTATTTGCAGTCGCTTTTTCAGTATGCAACTAAACCAATTAAAACCTTGTTACATTAACGAGATATTTACACCTTTTACAAGCGCATAAATTGAATTACAGAAAATCGTAAATCCGAATATATATCTTTGACTTACATAATTTAATTACAGAAAACCTTAAATTCGAAAAAATGTACGCAGAAACGATTTAATAATTGAATTAATGTCTGTTTTTTCGCCAAACGAATATATTACTTTTGCTTTTTTTTAGCGATAAACACGAACGTTTTGTTTTGATGCGCTTGGATTGGCAGTTCAGACAAACAAAAATAAAATTACAAAATAAATATTCAACCTAAATCGGAAAAAGAGTTAATAACATAAGATTAAAACCACAAAAAATCACTGGCAGATTATCGGTTCAGGTTGAAGAGGCGTAAAGTTTCGTATGGTTGACTAACTCTGGTGGAAACCTTTATTCCAAAATGAAACATTATTCAGAGAGCCAAATGAATAAATAATAACTGAAAAAATATTACCGGTCCTTAAGCGCGAATACAACCAGGCTAAAAATAACTTACATCCGAAAGTCTGGCATAAATATTTCAATTAATGTTGGAGCACAGTCGCACTTTACAAAACAATGGGAAATTGTAGGGTATGACTAATAATACCCTTCAAAAATATTTGAAAAATTTTCAAATATTTTTTATGACAAAAATGATTATTATTTGTAAAAATATATGGATTCCATATTATGGAAAATAGTCTCTCTCTAACATTTGTTCAATGCCATTTTGTTGACTGGGCCCAAGTTCGGGACTACATGAAAATATCCTTTCGTGGAGCCAAAGCATTAGCCTCTACCTTTGCTTCTCATTTAATGGCTTCGCTTTTCCCGCCGTTGTTATTCCTGGCACGCGTTTTATACAAAATAAATATTGCACACTTAACGGCCCGCCAGGACGGCAGGACGACAGGACGGCAGGACGGAGAAAAGACTGCGGCTCGTTTTCAGCGAAGTTGACTTTTCGTCAATGCTGCTGGCTTTTGTGTGCCTGAAGTATTTCCATCTTTTATGACCCAACATCGCCGGGAAAACAGAAAAACCCTGGCTGAGAGACAGGAAGTGCGACAACAATGTTCATTATGCTTTGCGCTGTGCAAATTTGCTGCCAGCTCTCATTCAACATTTAACCCTCCTCATGCCTCGTGTTTCGTGCTTCGTGCCACATGCCACGCCCCCGGGCGCCACTTGTATTTGTGTTTTTCCCACGATATTTAACATGTGGCATTGATTTTTTGGCCAACTGCCTGCTGCCAGGACCTGAACGCTTAGGCCCGTTCGAGAGTTGGCCCAAATTAATTGCCGACTAGGTGCAGAAACGACAGCATAAAAACCAACTGCGAAGAACTAGGGGGAGATTATTCCGGTTTGGCGAAGGTGAAGTACTTTTGTTAAACACTTTTCCGAAATCTAAAAGACAACTTTCCTCTATAGCAATATTTTTTAAAAAATAATTTTAAAAAATTGTCCCATATTATTATTTTTATTTAAATATTTTTATATTTTTTAAAATTTTTAAATTTGTTTATATTTTTTTATTTTATTTCCTCTCACATAAACAATTTTAATGCATTAAAAATCACATGATACCGCAAGTCAATTTAAAGCTCATTAAACTATTTTGGATACTTAGCAAATATTTTTTAATGCGAAGTAGTAAGTTAAAAAATACAAAAATAATTTTTAGTGCGAAATAGTAAGTTAAAAAATACAAAAATAATTTTCCTATAATATTATTATTATTATTTTTTTATATTTTTGTAAATTTTTGTTTTTTTTTAACAATTTTTTGTTTTTAATATACATTATATATTTATTTGTTCCTTCTTCCATAAACTATTTTAATGTTTTAAATATCACTTGATACCCCAAATCAATTTAAAGTTCATCAAACTAATTTGGATACTTGGAAAACCACATCATCAATGCTAATACATCTCAGCCCCCAAAACCCGACATGCCCATTAAAATCCGCACTCAAGCGTTTAAATGGCCCGAATATTTCAAAGCTAATGTGCCGTTATATAATTGACTATAATTTAAAACAAACTTTCTGCTTTTTTCCATACACACACTTTTTTCGGGCAATCAAGCCTGAAATGACCGAAGTGGCTAATGCAAATTTTGCCAACCCCAGAAAGCCGCTCGATAGGCAATCAATCATGAGAGCTGACTTTCATTTTCCTTTTATCTTTTCGTATCCCAAATAGGCGTAATTAAAATCCAAGTTTTATTGGGCGCTAATGTCTGTGGTGGATTTTCATTTTGTAAAGAATAAATGGTCTGTTTTTTGGCCATTAAGAAGAGAATAAATTAGAAAAACTGCCCAGATGCACTATGAAATATATTTATAATAAACATAAATTAGAAAATATTTAAAAAAAATTTATAGCTAAAAACATAATAAATTATATGAGGAAATCTCACAAAGAAAACCATTTGATATGAAAGAGGGTCAATTCTACCTTATTCCATATCAATAATGTACAATTTATAATTTATACATATCAACTTGATATTTTATCATATTAGTTGTTTTATTTTAAAATATGAAATGAATTATTTTTGAAACAAATAATAAAAAATTAGATAAAAATCATCTTTATTCATATCAAAATGATATGATCTTAAAAAAATATAAAATTGACCTGCAAATCTTATCTTTTGTCAATTGTTTTTCTATGCACTCAAAAAATATACAATTTAAAAAATATATTTTACATTTATTTAATTTTCATTGGATATTCGTAGCCACAAACCTACATCCACTTGAATCTCTGGCATCTCTGGACTCGATACATTTTCGTAGTAAACAAAGTCATTATCACGCATACGTAGTGTGCGCACTGGGTATCGGTGTAATTGCTATTTACACATTTTCCGCATGATTTGCCAATTTTAATGAGCATTGTTTGTGTCGGTGCAGCCTCTGCTGCTGCTGCTGCTTCTGCTTCACCTCCAGCAGCTGTTAAAATAGACAAGCCCAAGGGCATCTCCTGCGATGGGATGTCATTCGGGAAACTACGCACTTCCATCAGTTGCTGTGTGTGTGTGTGTTTTCGTTCTCATACTTGGAAATTGATTTCGGCCATGATTGATTGCGCAGCAGCCCAAAATGTAGGCAACATTCTCGAGCGCTTTAAAGTCGCCCTCTCATCAGTCGCCCTTCCCATCGGGATTTTCCGATTTTTCCATCGCAACGGAATTCGTTTACATTTCGTTTCAATTTGAATTTATCCGTATCTTTTCAACGCCAACGAATGTTTGCACAAAAAACGGGAAGGGAAGGGCGTCGTTTGAGTATGTGTGTGAGTATGTAGGTATATGTATTAAACTTTTATTGACTTATATTTGTGTGTGCCGTGTTTTGGATTTCAATTGTGGTTAATATTGTTTGCCTTGTGGTGTGTGTATTATGGCGCTGGCTGATGGAAAACTGTGAGCCCTGCAGGGCTTTTGTTAATTTAATTAGTTTTCCGGGCGCGCTCGAAACGGGGAATGCTCCTGTTCGAATTTCTAAAGAAGGCAGCACTCAAAAAAATAAGAAAACGGGGAAAATGGCTTCAAAAAATTGATCGATTTAACGTTATATAAAATCAATTTTAACTTGATATGCGGCCACTTCAATTCTATATGATCTAAATCGTAAAAACGAGCAACAATTTACAAAACACCTGACCAAAAAGTATACTACACAGAGGAAAAAAACACCCAAAATAGTCATCCATCGGGTATTTTTATACCCGTTACTCGTAGAGTAAAAGGGTATATTAGATTCGTGCAAAAGTATGTAACAGGCAGAAGGAAGCGTTTCCGACCATATAAAGTATATATATTCTTGATCAGGATCACTAGCCGAGTCGATCTAGCCATGTCCGTCTGTCCGTCTGTCCGTCTGTCCGTCTGTCTGTCCGTCTGTCCGTCTGTATGAACGCTGAGATCTTGGAAACTATAAAAGCTAGAAGATTGAGATTTGGCATGCAGATTCTAGGGGTTAATACGCAGCGCAAGTTTTTCACGCCGATGTGCCACGCCCTCTCTAACGCCCAAAAACCGCGAAAAACTGTGACCCGTTCTGTATGAACGCTGAGATCTCGGAAACTATAAAAGCTAGAAGATTGGGATTTGGCATGCAGATTCTAGGGGTTATTACGCAGCGCAAGTTTTTCACGCCGATGTGCCACGCCCCCTCTAACACCCACAAACCGCGAAAAACTGTGGCACCCACAGTTTTGAAGCTATATTAACGGGAAAAGCAATGTGTATTCGTTTCATCAATACATATTGATAGACCAAAGTGGGAAACCCCCCTCCCCCCTAACGCCCACAAACCGCGAAAAACTGTGGCACCCGTCTGTATAAACGCTGAGATCTCGGAAACTATAAAAGCTAGAAGATTGGGATTTAGCATGCAGATTCTAGGGGTTAATACGCAGCGCAAGTTTTTCACGCCGATATGCCACGCCCCCTCTAACGCCCACAAACCGCGAAAAACTGTGGCACCCACAGTTTTGAAGCTAGATTAACGGGAAAAGAAATGTGTATTCGTTTCATCAATACATATTGATAGACCAAAGTGGGAAACCCCCCTCCCCCGTAACGCCCACAAACCGCGAAAAACAGTGGTACCCGTCTGTATGAACGCTGAGATCTCGGAAACTATAAAAGCTAGATGATTGGGATTTAGCATGCAGATTCTAGGGGTTAATACGCAGCGCAAGTTTTTCACGCCGATATGCCACACCCCCTCTAACGCCCACAAACCGCGAAAAGCTGTGGCGCCCATAGTTTTAAAGCTAGAGCAAAAGTGTAAACGCAATTTTGCTTGGGTTATTAACGCCTACCGAAATGTAGAAGAAATTTTTTTAATTTTTTGAAGCGGCTGCTTGGTTTGCCCTGCTTGAGACTGCTGACTTTAGCTGAGTAACGGGTATTTGATAGTCGAGGCACTCGACTATAGCGTTCCCTCTTGTTTCATATCTATTTTGGTCTATTCTGTGCTCATATCAAAATGATATTTTTGTACGAATTTCAAATGCGTCTTTCTCGCTTCCACTTGCTCTCTTTTTTAAAGTTAGAGAATCTTAGAGAAATTCAGAAAAATGATATTATTTTAAATCCATTTTTTATGGTAAAAACGCATACACATACCAGAAATTTACCAAGGTTATGTCGATTATACCGCAAAGTGTTTTTTTTCTGTGTAGCAAAACTGCGTCAAAGAACTTGAGAAAAATTAATTTCTCTTACATTTATTCAGGGAAGAATTTCATAATAACTACCTATTCATTTCTTTATTCAGTATTCATTTATTCATTTACTATTCATTCATTCAATAACTATTCAAATTTAATAATCAATTCATGTTAACCCCAGAAATATAATTAAAAATATGAAACTGCTCTTACACACCATTTAAAATTTGATTTCATTTCCAGGGAAAAATGTTGATAAATTCATTGTGTAATTTGGCACATCAATTTACTGCATTTTCCATCGTTTTGTGTGCTCAAATTGTTTGCAAATAAATGTTTGTTTTGGTTTTTGCACGTTTGGTTTTCCATTGGTTTTCCATGTCGGTGTGGCCAACAATTTCAGGAATTTTTGGTTGTGCACTCTCAACGGAAATTCGGCACTCAGATGAGTGAATATTTCACCAACAACACCTGAAGCACCTGTCAATTTTTGCTAAATGGTTTCGCAGATATGCAAAAAGTTGTGGGTGGATTTTGAGGGGGAAAGCGGCTTTTGAGCTGTGCGTAGGCAGAGATAACCTCGCTGCCTCGCCAACTTGTCCCCTGGGCCACTGCGAGTACAAAAAGATAGTTGGATGGTTAGACAGTTGTGTGAATGTATCTGTCTCCCTGTATATGAAATCCCAACCCCAACACCAACACATGTGGGCGCCTGTACAAATTCTGCTCGCCGCCTTTACTGCGGCTTTTGCCGCTTCTCGCTGCAGTTTTGCACAACTTTTGCCTCCAATGGCTAATATTTGACGCACTGTTTCATTACGCAGGCACAACCTCAACCACGCCCCCTCATCAACACACACACACACACACGTATGCAGGGCAACCACCAAGGATAAACTGGTTCATATCCTCCCACGCCCTCCTAAGTCCCACTGCCAGTTTCCCAGCTAGCTGTCGCAATTCGAATTGCATTTTAAATTGACATACGTAAAACGCAAAAATGGCACAATTTACATATAGCATGGGTGTGGGTAAAAGGGAAAAGGGAGATGGGAGAAGGGAGAGTGAAAGCCGCTTGTCCTTCACAGAAACTTTCCCCGAGGTATGCAACGTTTGCCAAAAATAGCCCACTAAAATCCATTTGCCAAATTCGTTGTCAGGATCCACAAAGTGACCTGCAGGCTAAATAAATGAAGGGAAAAGCAATTAAAATAATTGTTTAAATACAAATGATTCGTTTTGCCAGCCAAATGACTAAAATGCATAATTACACAGATGATAACTAACAATTACATTCATTGTATTGAAATTTTAGAGGAATAAAATAAAAAATATAAAGTTAAACAGTGATTTTACCCGTTAGACATTTAAAACCGATAATATTGCATTTCAGGGTGTACTTTTAAAATATTGTAATAAGAATTAAACATTTTTTTTTCAAACATTTTAGGTATATTTACTTAGATGTTACGAACAATTATATTCATTGGCCAATCTCAAAAATATAAAATTTTAAAAAGAGATTTTACAGTCCAACAATTGAAAAACAAAATGTTTGCGTTTTGGTAAAGGTTTACCTCTTACATAACGTAAAATGAATGATTAAAATGTTTTTTTTTCCCCAGAAGTTTATTATATTAACCTAAAAAACTCTTAGAACTTGGGTTTAATATAAAAGTGTGGTATTGAGTATATATATTGAGTATAATATAAAATCTTAACTCTGTAGTATTAATTTTACCCAAAATATGGATGTAATACTCACCTTTTTAAGAATAGTTTGCGAATAGTTTAGTTTCTATGATAATTTAATTTTGTTTTAATTTTTTATATATGTATACTTAGGAATACAGAAATTTAAAATCTTTTATAAAGGTGTCTAAAAGTATGCTATATTTTAAACAGACTAATTTTAGGAACTTTTATAAGTAATTTTTAACTTCTAGTAATATCTATGCATTCCATTTTTTTCTGTTTCGTAAATAACCTTTCTCTTCTAGCCAATATAACCACTTGTCGCTCATCTGGGCGTAATTGTGCCATATCTTTCCCAACAAAGTGATCCATCCCCGCACTCAAATGGTGGTTTTCACTGCCGCCTCCTTGAAATGCGTCACAGTTGCACTTGCCTGTTTATTATGAGGCCACTCGAGTCCGAGGGTTGGATGTTGATGCCGAGACGTCTGAGCGACTGGATGTGGAAGTGAGGGCGGGGCGGGTGTGGGTGTTGGAGGTGGCACGGCAGATCCTTGAGCCTGCCACTCGGGATACTCAGTCGCCTTTGACGCCTTTGGCCCTGCTCCTCTGAATTTAATTTATTGTTTTCGTTTGTTGCCGCTGTTTGTCTTTCGCTCGTTCAAGTGTCACAACACTGCCGCAGTCGTTTTTATTGCAAGTAAATTTTAATTTTGTCTCCTTCTTCTTCATTTTTTTTCTCTGCTCCTATTTGCGCTAATTTAATTCCTTGTGTAATTTTATTTTTATGTAGTCGACGAGGCGGGCGGCTGCTGCCTTGAAACTGAGACTCCCCAGTCCCACTTTGCCATTGTGTTTGCCTTGGGGCGAACTTTGTCAACAATTTCGCATACAACATTGAAAATTTTCGCTGTTGTTGCGAAAAAAAGACAGCGCGAGGAAAAGCGAGAGAGAAAGGGAGAGAGAAGAAAGCATCTCATCATTATGAGTCTGGGAAAGTGGGCGAGGCCGAGGGCGCGAGGGCGTGGCACTTCTCGCTGCGAGTAACGAATTTTGTCTCTGGCGACAAACATGTAGTCCATCGCCATCTCCATCGCCTTTGCCTTCCTTCTCCTTGGTCCTGTGAGTGGGCACTCAGGACTTGCCTTTTGGGGCCCTAAGGTCAAGCGTCTTTTTGTCATCCGCCATTGGGCGCAGTTCGCGCAAATAAATACAATTGAAAAAGAGGGCAGAATGGAATGGAATGAAGCGGCAGAGACACTCGTCCACTTAACATAATTCAAAGGACCGCCTTGGATGGCGCCAATTGTCTCTCACCTGTTATGGTTCAATGGGCCAGGTCGAAGGGGTTCAGCGGAGGGCCTCTTAGTCCGCTTTTAGCGGGCGCCGCGATGTCTGAATGCCTTTGAAATGCCGCTGATTTAGACGCCGATTATCCATAGGTAAGTGGCCCATCAACATCAACTTGGTGCCAATGGTATGGGGGAAAGTTCTCATAAATGTCTAGAAGAAAATTGCTTTGCAGCTTAAATTTCTCATGTCGTATAACATTAAGGTATAGGCTTTTGGATTGCACTATAAACTTAAAGTTTTTTTTATAGTGTCATTAAATTTCATATTATTTCTATTTACATCTAATTTACATATGATTTTATAATGTCAAGATTAGGTATGAAACTACAAAAATAATATTATGAAAAGGTCATTTACCCAAGGTTTTTATAGAGTTTAATATTTTTTGTTAGTTTATGTTTCTATTAGTTTTGCATGCACAGAGAAAATTAGCCATGAACTTTACATTCAAATTGAACATTTTTATAAGTACCAAAGTACTAAATGCTTAACTTCAAAATGATCTAAAAATTGAGATTGAGTTTTTATAGAGATCGATTTTATAGATATCGATAAATGACAGTATCGATGTTTTCAAGGAAAGCTAAATAAATATAAAAAATATATTTTTTAAATTTGTTTTTTACTTGTATTTATTACCGTTTTTCGGGGAGTAAAATGGTCTATTATTATTATTATAATATATATATCTTTTTTTGTTGGCTGAGGAAGGGAAAAAGTTTAAAAAATATTAAAAGTGCCGATAACACTGATACTTTTTAAACTCTAGTTCAATTTGCAAAAATTATGAGACTTCCAAAATTCCAAAAATTTATATTGCAAATCATTATCCCCAAATTGAGAATACTTAAATAAAGAGAGTCCTTTTACTAAAAAATTTGTTTTTCTGTGGTAAGCAATAAATTCGCTTTTCTGTATAAAAATCAAAGGTTCTCAATTAAATCCGGGTTACCAATTAGTTAATGCTGAATAGAAAAATTTATGAAAATCTTATGAGTTCCCATCTGTTTTCTTCAACACAAGTGCCTAATCATCCGATCACGTCCAGTCTAAGAAGCAACTTAATTAAAACCCCCAACAGGTACACACAATTGGCAACTGGGATTGTAACAGGGACGTGATGACTTCTGCTTTTTGCAGCTAATTCCGATTATCAGAAGGCAGCTCGAACAAAAATCACTCGACACACGCGCTTGTCACACGCAGGAAGAGGAAAAATCAAGGCGGGGTCACGCCAAATGGGGGCGTGGTCTTATAAATTGTCGTCCCTTAAAGACGGTCCCTGACACAAACAGGCAGCCATCTTAAACGTGTGAGTGCGCGTAAGTGTGTGAGTGTGTTTGTGTGGGTTTGTGGGGCAAACAAAAAAAGTGTAGCACACATTTTAGCGCCAAGCGGAAATGCTTGAGCAACAACAACAGCAGGAAAAAGTACAAAAATGTCAACAACAAACAAATGGCTGGCATGTCGACTTAGACAGCTTCAATAAAGAAAACACAAATGTTAGCCTTTTTATAGTTGGATCCCTTGTTTTTGTAGTTCTGTATGTCAAGCGTTTTCCGTTTTTAACATTGCTTTCTTGGTGCCTTTTAACTTTTTGGCATTTTTACACTGACTTTTGTATGCAGTGTGGGGTAATGTGATAAGTATAGAAAGGTGACAAAAATTAAATAAATAAAATTAATAAATATTGCAAATTTTTTTTCTTATACAATACTTTTAAATGTTTTTTGTGAATTTCTTACAAGTTGTTCTCAATAATAAAAAAAACTTTGCGCCAAGAACTAAAATACGTAAATATTTTTTTAACGTTTTCGTAAAACATTAACTGAAATAAGCCACATAAGTCTTGCAATTTCCTACTTTAAAATACAAATTTTTAAAATTTTTGCTAAAAGACCACAGGTTTTTTAAAATATTTAAAAAATTATTTAACAAGATACTAATACCTTAAAAAGGTTGTTCAATTAAATTGAAATAAAACATATAACATTTTATAAGTTCTAAGAAGATTGGATTTTTAATATTTAATGAGTGCATATCTTTGTAGCCATTTTTAAGCTTCAGCAATTGAACTTAAAATTTCTCTATCCTTCTCCCTTTTCTCTGTTCTATATGGCTTGTCAAAGGATCCTTTCTTGGCACTCCTCTTTGCATAAATGTGTTCATATTTTGGGTTTAATATTTTGCTCCTTTTTCGTTTGGCATTTTGTTGCCATGTAAATAACGGTCAGCAGCTGCAGAAACCAAAAAAGAGGAAAATGGGAAGAAAACCAAGAAAACCGGATGTTTATGGACCGCCATTTTGGCCACTGGTCGCCATTTTATGCAGTTTCTTGTGTGCCAACGCAGCAACGAAGAAGCAGCCGCCATGGCAGTGGTGTCTCCTGGCCTGGTCCCCTGCCAGCGGCCCCTTCCTCCAGATGCTGCACAGTGATTTAGTGCTTATGGCAAGTTTATAAATTAAATTTAATGAAGCAGCAAGTCGAACTTTTCGCCATTGTCCCGTGCCGAGAGAACAGAGAACTCAGCGCAGCACCACAGCCCACACATTCACGGGCACACAAGCGAATTATATTGATTATGCGGGGGAAAATTTGATTTACTCACTGGCGGTAATGGAAAGTTGGCCCCGTTGTCCTTGCTCCTTGGCTCCTCTATTCCACACACTTTTATCTCTCTCCAGAAAATGGATCAAATTACGCATTTAAGCTTTGACTAACAAATGTCGCCAGCTCTAATTGGCTCTCAAATCGAGAAGAATTGTCTTCGGGGGCCCCCACAGGCAGCAATTAGTTCGCAAGGACTTTTGGGCACAGCAATCTCGGCACAGAATGACACATACCCATCAATTTTCAACGAAAATGTAATTATCGGCTTTGGAGCAACAGAACTTTTTTCCTCCTTTAAACTGTGTAGGCATCTACATCCAATCCAACACAACAATAACAATGAAGCAGGCTGGCTTATGCAACATAATCCTAGTTTATGACAGTTAGGGGTCCTCGCTTTGCGGGTGTGTGTGTGTGTGCTGGAGTGTATTGGTGTACTGGTGTGAGTTCCTAACGTCCTTTGCAACCAGCAGCTGCTCAACAAACCGTAGCTTTGTATATACATACACACACGGTCTCACCATTAAGATATACCGAAGCTCATATCCGCACAAGAGTATAGATGGAATAATACAGTGGTCAAAAGGTAGAGAACACCATCTGAAGATTGTTTCGGGTTGAATTGGTTTTATATATATTTTCAATAATTATTTTGTTATGTTATTTAAGTTATTATTATAATATCCCAATATCAAATTCGAATCTTTCAGTAATAACTAACATTCAAAATATTTTTTTTAGGTAAAATTATTTAAGAAAAATCACTTTAAAGCTTGTTTTAATCAATCAACTTACTCAAAATCCGTTCTTCTTTAGTTCAGGATTTTTAATTTCATAATCTTGGGCTTGAAAAAATGTTCATAAAATTGCGACATTTTTTAGTAAATAAATATACCCGTTACTACCGTTAAAACCTACCAAACCGCAGAAGAAATTTTTTAAATAGGACCACTTAGTAAAATAATGATCAACAAATAATCAAATAATGAAATTTCCGATAGATGGCGTCACTTGTAAGCGGCTACTTGGTTTGCCCTGCTTGTGACTGCTTGCTTTAGCTGAGTAACGGTTATTTTATTGTCGGGGTAATCGACTATATCAACCTCTCTTATTTTTTTCAAAATATATTAATTTTAAACTGTCTGAATCCTTATCCATTTTTCTATTATTTTTACCCAAACTGAAACAATCATTAAAATCCATTTTTTGTAGTATCCTATCCCAATGTGCACTGTCGACTGATACCTACATTGTTTATTTCGAAATTCCTATAGCTTTGACAAGTGTCAGAAGCACAAAAGGCGCGCCTTCGATATGTATGGATATCCGAATACATATGCTCGTTCGTATAAGTATGCGACCCCGGATCGGATCGGAGATTGCGAATGCGACCCGACCTGCCCCGCCCTACGTCCTCCGCCTTCCGCCCCTCTCCCGCCCACTGCATATCCTATTGAGCGCCGGCTAAATTGAAGACTTCTTTGTGCCGCGCCACAAAGTGGGTCCCCCAGGATGTTGCACAAAGGTGTGGGCTGCCTTTTTATTTAAAGGGAGAGTGTGTATTTGTACAATCTCAATCGCACTCACAATTAGACTACAAATATTTGCCAATTGTTCGGAAGGGCAAGAGGGAACGGGGGTATTTCTTATTTTTTTGGGGGAACTGCCAGCAAAAGTTTTCCCTGCGCGAAAATTCCAAGGTTGTGAACCGAAGGCAAAAGTTTCCATGCAGAGGGCAATCTACAAATATGCGGGCCGCACACAAATTCATGGCATACATTTAGGCCCCGACAAGCCGTTGACAGTTTTCGCCTTTCGCCTCGGAAAAGAGCCAGAATAACTGGCGCTACTCGCAATCCATTTGCATGTTTTTAAGGCGACTTGTCGATCCGATTGGATGACAGATGTTCCCATCTCAAACTTGGGATGTGCAACACCATTGGCTGCAGCTTTTATGCCCGATAAAAGCCACAATGGCAAACATAAATTCGTATTTACGGATATGTGGAGTGAATTCATCCACTTTTCCCCCGCTTGCAGCTTCATTTCAGCCATCATTTTATCCAAGGATTGAAAACGAATGTTTCGGCCATCAAGTGCAGAACTTAAAGCACGCTCGTTGACAACAGAGACTGCCACAAACAAAAGACTGCCCACAATCAAAACAAGACGATGGTATTCTTTTGTGGTATTTTTTACCATTATTATATGGTAAAATTGATATTGAGGAATGTAACTTTTATCTCAAAAAAGAGAGGGAGAATTTATTTTTTGTGGTATTTTTTTTTACCATTATTGCATGGTATAATTGATATTGGGAAATTTAACTGTTTCGATTTTTCTCTTTCGGAGAATCTTCGACTTCGAAAAAGAGAGGAGGAAACAATATGGCGACCTAATTTGCGTGAGTGGGAGCGAGGAACACGCACTCGAAAATTCGAATTAACAAAGTTCGAACATATTTTTTACATTTCGAGCATATCGAATTGATATGTGAGGTATTAAATCAAAATTGATACCGAATTTCATCAAATTGATCATTATTTCGTTGCAAGTTTATTTTTTGGGTGTACCGCTTAAAGTTATGGCCAACATTTTGCACGGCTTGCAATGTCAATAACCCCCGTTGGCCCTTTTCTATTTGGGTTTGGTTATTGCTCTATTTTTCTCGTCACCACTAAATTGCTTCTTCTTAATTATTTATACCATAAATTTCGAATTTTGGTCGACAGCTGCTAGATCTGGGCCCACAACAGCAGCAGTAGCAGCAGCGGCAGCAGCAGCAGCCCCAATGCGATTTTACAGTAGGGTTAACAATTTTAATTGCAGCCCAAACTACTCGCAACCAGGGCTCAGAAATGTCGACGTGGTTGTCGTTGTCTAACAAAATGCCAAATAGGCCGAGCAGCTGACTCGGCTCACACAATATGTCAGATGAGAGGGGACGAGATGGGTTGTTGGCCGCCCAAGGGGCGTTACCACATGGCAAGTCTCAAAATGCAGCCATCTGTCGGTAGTTAGTGCGGCACAATGACTTTCAATAGATGAACTTAGATTTATCATGTTTGTTGCCCCTGCGCCTGTGTTGGCATTGCATCAAATGTCTCAAGGGGTCACTTGTCTTCGGAGACTATTTATCACACACTAATTGTATTCGTCGTAATCCTTCCCCTTTCATGAATGCGGAAGTGAATATATGGGGCAGGTTGTCTAGGGTGACAAGAAAATGCATGGTTAAATTTAACTCGTCACTACGTGTGCTGTTGTCCACAGTGATCAATAGTGTTTTCCCCCATTCCTGTTGTTGTTTTTAGACCAAAACTAGGTGGTTACATATTTAGATACATTAAACTTTAAGATAAGTATAAGATGTTTCTAAAGAATTCACGTTTCAACTCTAACACATCTTAAGAAACTGTATGCTCATTTTTTATCAAAAAAAAAAACAAGAGGGGTACATTTTCAGATACTTTAATCTTTACGATTGTTATATAGGATGTTTCTGAAGAATTCGCGTTTCTGTTCGTTGAGCTCATCTGAAAAACACATAAATTGGTTCTATAGAATTTGCGTTTCAGTTTCTTCAGCTCGTCTTAAAAAACCGTATGTCCATTTAAATTTCAGCAATGGTAGACAAGCAACGTCAAACTCGAAGAGAACAAGTCTTCCTAAGGCTATGGCCACATTGTGCTGCCATTTCCTGGCGGCTACCTTTGTCTTTTAATTTCTTGCTGCCACTGAAATAAATTCCGCAAAAAAAAGTTCTTCTTTTTTCGCTGACAGTAAATTTCTTGTGCTAAATTTTCACTCAACTGTCAGGAATAGATGCTCCTTCGTCCTCATCGCACCGCTATGCTCCCTCCACCCCGGGGAGACTTTCTTTGTAGCTGGCCAGCAGGGTAGAAAAAACGCTTCCACCTGTCCCACTTTCGTCCCCAAGCCAACCATCATCCGAACATTTCGCTTTAATTGCGGTCAACGTGGTGCGTTCTTTTTTGTCTCGCTCCTAAGCGGCAAATGGAGAAATTCAAAATAATAAAAACCAAAACCGCAGCTTGCCACAGAGAACTCGGCTGCTGGACGAGCGGCGTTGCATACTTTTAGGTGCATCACGTGCAACGGGGCGTATACGTTTGCCATGAGTTTTACACGCAGCAAAAGAAGCAACTAAGTTAAAGTAAAAAAAAAAATCCGGAAAAGGATTTTAATATTATAATATTTAATAATATTTTTAAAACTTTTTTTCTTGAATAGAGTTAAATAGTTTTCTTGGTTTACAAACAAACTTTTTAATACCTTAAATAAATACCTTAAAAAAATGTATTTTTTTTATAAAATTTATTATAAGAAAATACATTTTGGCAGTAATATAGTTTTAAAAAATTCGCTAGTGCAGCAATTTTCTAAAATTCAGGTCGAATAATTTTTCGAGTGTACGCTAGGTATCTTTTCATTGGGGCTTTCCTTGTTTTCATGGTCTAGTTTGACGTTATTCAGCATGTTGTTATTGTTGTTTCCCCGTACCCTTCCGCTTGGTTCGCTTCGGTCTCATATTGATTCGCAGCGAACGCATCTGCAGCATTTGTCGGCCCGTGTTCATCCGCCTGTCCTCTCTGTCGAATATTTCTGCCCGTTTTTACCTCTTTTCAGTCTCTGTCATGCATTTGTTTCGCTTGTGGTTTTTGCACTGCCTGCATGAACTGCCTTAAATAATAAAAAAAACAACTTTTTTATGTACTCATGATTTCTGTAGGATCTGCAGCTCGCTTTGTGATTTTTAAAACATGATTTTTCCAAAGGCCTTAAATAAATTAGTGGATTTTTCAGCAATGGCTGGCAAATGAATTTCGATGGCTTTTAATTAAATCCGACTTTGCTTTCATGATGTTTGCCGATGATTGCAGAGGAAATGTACATAGTTTTGCGGAAAAATCCTCGCTTTGGTAATTAAATCTAAATAACTAAAAACTATAAGAGTTGATCATAAATAAATAGCTTATAATATAAGTAAAAATAACAATAACCTCTGGCTCAATAATTTTTATAATCCCTCTTACTGGTGAATGCCCACATTATCATAGCCATAAATTAAAACAAAAACCCATCCACGTTACCGCTTAATTGAACTAAAAGTAGATGCTGATATTAAGCTGCCATCGTTGTTTCGCCTTTTTTCTCCCATTTTTTTCACGATTTCTGGATGCTGCTGATGCGGCCACACATTTATGTGATTTATGGCAGTCGGCAGCAGAAAAGGGTGACCTGCATGCCATATTTGTGTTTTTCAGCCATTTATGCCATTCAACCATATTGCAGAGGCAGCGCTGCATGATTTTTCAAGAATGTCAACCGCGAACAGCTGATTTACGATAAGTGGAAGTTAATGGGTTTACAGTTCACTAGGAAAATGTTCGAAAGGGTTATGGAAGCTTGACCCTTAACCATGTTTTGTATATAAGTAGACAACTAAAAAAAAAATAATTAAATAAAAAAATTATAAGCCTATTAGCATATTGTTAGTGCGATACTTTAATAGGATGCTTAACATTCTGTGTAAAACTTTGAAATAACTTTGCATTTATACTATTTTTTTTTCTACATTTTAGAAATCTTGTCTTTGAATCGACGACGTTTTCCTTCTTTTTTGATAACATAAAACATTTTAGGAAAAAAGTTTTCTTAAAAATAAAAAAATCTAAAATTTTGTTGTCTACGTTTTTAATTATTTAAAAATGTATTTTCGAATGTATTTTCTTCAAACAAACCACCCTAAAAAATTACATTACTTGTTTCAAAGGCACCTTTCCTTAAAAAAAATACATTTAAAGCTTTTTTAAAAAATTCAAAGACTATTTTTCTAGATTTTATGGAAATTTTGAGGTTTTTCATATTTTTTTATATTTTAATGTAAGCAAAAATATTAAAAAAATGTTAAGAATATGTACTTAACTTTTTTTTAAGTATTCTTGTAATATGGAATATCAAGACTGCAGTGACTGCAAAAAGTCATCTGATAGTGGGAACGTTGTAAAGCAATTGTTTGTAACCACCCGCGGCTTGTGTGCCAAAGGGTTTTGTTGACCGAACCCCATTCAATTACTGCGATTTCTCAATTGTTGTCTCACTACCCGTTCATTTCATATAATCCCCGCATGTTTGCAACTAACAAGGTTTTGATGTGTCAAATTGACACTGTCAATTAAAGGAACAACCATTCTTTGCCTTCATTAAACCAGATTAATCTATGGTAATGTATGTAGAGGCTGTTTTTTACGTAATAGTGATATATTCATTAAGGTATCTACGTTAAACGTGCATATATTTAAAGCCCCAATTAATAGTTGCAAATAAAATTATTTGTTGGGTGAAAAATGTGTTTTTACCTTTGGCAAGGCAGCGTCGTAAATTTTCGCTGGTTTTGCGTTCGCAAGATTAATTTCTTTTGAAGGCTTCTGGGTAGAAATCCTTGAAATTATGTAGATGGCGGCTTCCGAGAAAAAATGATGTAAATTGCAAGCCGGGGAAAAATATATTGCCGTCGTTGGTGGGGCAAAACAATAAATAAAAGGGGAGAATGCAGGAAGCCTCCAGGTTGGAAAAGTTTCTCAAAAAGGAAAAATAAGTATATACTATATGGTATATATACTTTAAAAACCCGCCCTCAATTAGGGTCAGGATGTAGCTGGCCAGAAAATGTTATCACTGTGTTTTGACAACTTCCTCGACACTTTTGCATCTCACCTGATTGTCGCTGGCGGAAATATATTTTCATTTTCCTAGCGGCCTCCACGGCTACAAAATGTGTCGTTGAATCTTCAGTTTTCCCTCCAGAAGCCGTTTGTCAAACTTTCCTTTTGCTGCGCCAGCAATATTTGTGCTTTCCCCCAGTTTGCTCATTCACTTTTTCGCTCTGATTTATGGCAGCTATGACTTTTTTCGGCTTTTGGCCAAACTATTTTGTATATATGCCATAAACAAGATTCCAATGCCGGGCCATTTGTTTGTCGGTGAGAGAAAGCAAAACTTAATGTTGGCTTAAAGACTAGAAGGAATTTGTTTGTAAGTACTTTTCTGAAGAGAAAATTTATGTGAAAAAGTTGAACATTAGAAAGCTGATAATTTGCTGGCTCTTATCTTATTGATATCAACTAAATTTAGGGTAATTGCTTATTGTTAACAACACTATTTATTATTTATTATTTTAAAGATAAATGTATTTATTTGTACAAGGTCACTTGCTAATCATAAATTAATTATATATTATATGCAAATGGAATAAATAAATAACAAATAATAAATGAGCTAATCGCAATTTGCTTGCTTTACTATATTTTTAAAATAATTAAAATAAAGAGACTTTAGCATAGTGAACCTTTTCTATACAATACACCCCTCAGCACGTCCATAGACACAGACACGTTGGTAAACATCCGCAGTTAACATCCGCCTGCCAATGCAGTCCTAACTTTAGCTCATTAAAAGCATGCACAGGTGGCAGGCCATTCATTAAATGTTGCCCCCACCCCCCCATCACCACCCTATAATTTCATGTAAGCAAATATTTTTGCAAAATCCCAAATGGCAGACAGAAATGTGCGGAGGGGAAATGGGTCTTAGCCAACATAGCCCTTGATTCCATTCCCTTCCCGGTCCTTCGACAGGCTATTTTGTTGCAACATTGCCTGCTTCGCAACACTTCCTGTTTACATAGACACACACACACACATCACCCCGTTTCCCCGTCACATGTCCACCTCCGTGGGAGCCCCGCATCCTGGCAACATGCGATCCCCTCGCTTGCCACCAACACAAAAGTGTACATTAGCCCGGCAAGGTTTCCATTTTCAATACAAAAGCCAGACTAGGAAATGCCTATATGCATGCGTATTTACTTGTTTCAATTCACTCAGAAAATTTTAACTGAATAGGTGTTGAATAAATTCCGAAAAGGTCGTAAATTCCAAGATTTTTAGACAACCATTGCCATACTATTTATGCTTAGAAGCTTATGAAGCTTATGTGTCTTTTACAGAAAATGCGGTTATTTCTTAAATGGAATGGAAAATATTTACGAATTTTGAGCAATATTTTCCATATATTTCTTCCCTTTTATATTTCAGAGGATATGTTTATTTATTTAAACTCAAATATGCACAGAGAAAGTTAATAAAATAAAAACCAATCACTTTGAGAATTTGGATTCTCAATTAGAGAATTTTGTATTCTCAAAAGAGGTTTTAATGAAATGGAATGAAAACTATTTACGGATTTTGGGCAATATTTCCCTTTATTTCTTCCTTTTTATATTTCATAGGATATGTTCATTTATTTTAACTCAAATATGCACAGAAAAAGTTAATGAAATAAAAAAACCCACTCAATTTGAGAATTTGGATTCTCAATTGGAGAATTTTGTATTCTCAAAAGAGGTTTTACTGGTTTCGAGTAAAAATTTTGAGTAAAAAGTCTTATATTGAGAAAAAATGGAACGAATTTTTTTCTTTTTATACCCCGCATCCCCCATACCCAATTTTTTTTAAAGAATAAATGGTCTATAAAGTCTAAATTTTAGTATATACTTTATGAAAAATTTTTACTGAAAAAAAGCATTTATGTACTTATGTTTTCAGTAAAAAAATTCTCAATTCAAGTGTAATTTGAGTGTAATGTTCATGGTTATTTCTCTCTGTGTGTATATTATGGTTATAAATTGGAAACTTATCAAATGTATTTTCATATATTTAGTTTACAGTGGCTTAGTGGCTGTTTCAACGAGAGGCACAGAAGAGAGTTAAATGGCCCGATAAGCAGAGCTGTGATTTATAATTTTGGATTCCCGTTGAACTCATTAGGCATTCATACCATATGTGCGCATATTGATATGATAGCATTACGCATACCATTGATCGAGTGCTTAAGTTATGGCATATAAAGCTCGCCCTGCTGCTGTCATGGCCAGATCTCTTTACTCTGGTGACGCATTAATTATCCTTTGAGACCGCATCGATTTATTCTTGGCAAGCCCATTGGATTAATTGCCAACGACCCTTGTATCGAGTGGGATGCGAAATATATATTCGATCCCTTCCCCTCTTCTCCACTTGCCTCATCCATTTGGCTGGCTAAAAGTTATGTAATAATACAATTAAGCATTTTCATGCTGAACACTGGCGTTTGATTAACAGAAATTCCAAGTCAGCCAAGTGTAAGTATTTGCGAGGGAGCTTCGCTTAAAGTATCCGCATCCTTAGCCGGCGCCAGATGAAAGTGGCACTGGTGAAGCGAGAATGCAATTTAATTAAAACGAACGAAATTTTCTTTTTATTTTCGCTCATTTTTTAGTCGGGTAAGGGGAAGAAAAGTGGGTGGCTTCCGGGGAAATACTGCAAATTACTAAGGCTCCATGTGCTTGGCAAGTTATGTGCCCGAATTGCTGTTTATTTTCACTTTGAACTGATCTTATGGGGAATTCCAGTCGAAAGAGTAGATGAAAACTTTTTCAAGAATTTCGGTATTAATTCATGTTTTTGGGAGGCAAATGGTTTTCGAAAATGTATGTGGTGTTTTCAGGTATTATGTTAATTCATGTCTTCTAGAAATATATGGATTGCAAACATAGTTTCATTTATTATTCATGTTATATCACCTGTAGGTTACGCGGCATAGCTAAGAATAATGTTTGCCGATATTTTGAATTATGAGGCCTATATAATTTAGCATACATTAATTATTTCCGCTGAAATCTACTCTTAATACATCACGGTATTACTTAAAAATAGTCCCCACCGTGAAATATTGGCCATGTTTTTAAAATTCGAAACCAAAAGTTTCACAATTTCTCCAAAAAATTTCTAAAAATTAAATCTTAAGTGCCTTTTTGTATCTTTTGCTGTACCGCGGAACCTATGAGTAATGGAACATAAGTTTGTATTTATACATAAGTTATAAATATCACAGAAAACTATACATTTTCGTTTGTGTACCTGTGGAATGTATTGAAAATATAAATTCTTCATAGTTATTATATAAAATCCGTCCCGCATTTTACATCAAATATTACACAACGTGATACTCCACGTTCGCGTAATTAAAGTAGAATTAACGATAAAGTCCTTTAAGCGCACTTCACGTGCACACACTTCATTGACTATCGCGCATACGACACGTTGGCCGTCGCGTTTGTTTGCTTGTTTGTCTGCCGGTCACTGGGGCGAATTTATGATGCAGCTTAAGCACACAATTGTTCGGCTATAGAGCCATTCGCTCACTCGCAGCACGACGCTGCGATCTCCGCTGAACGCCATTAAATTTCAATTTCCATTTCAATTGCAACTCTGTTGGGTAATTCATTCTCGGCTTTATGACCTGCAACGTGCTGCGTGCCCCTAATTGCCGCTGCAGAAAACTATTGTCAAATTTTTTATTCCTTTATCCTTTTTTCCCCCCTTTTTTGTACCCACCAAGTGGGCTATAAATAAACAGCCAGGGTTGAAAACCATCCAAACGACTTTAACTAAATGTTGAACAAAACTTTATTCCCTCTCTTTGGCTTCCTTGTCAGTCTTTTCTTTTCTTTTCCCTTCGTTTTTCCTGTGTTGGCCATCACACAGAGGAGCCTTAAAGTGATGGAAGCAAAAAGTTTTCACACAAGTTAAACGAAGTTTTCACACACAAAGCGGGGTCTTAAAACCAAAGTAACAAAAAGTGGAAACATAAGTTGAGTCAGCACATCCATTTTTCAGTGGCTAACTCATGAGTTCTCTTTCGGTTATTGACAATTCAAACAAATACTTTTTTTCGTTTTATCATGATTTTTGACTGTGATTGAGCTTGATTGCGTTGAAGGAATATTTAATGTTGTAAAATTGATAATTTATATTCACATCTGAGGTAGTAAAAAAAATAAAATATTATTTTCAAAAATTTTTTTTCTGCAAATGGATATAATAAATCATTAAATGGATCATCCATCATACACAAAAAAAACAAAGCCAGGATTAAATCGATATCCACATGGTAAATTTCCTAGAAATATCGTTTTTACCATAAAATAATGTAAAATTGGTATACAAACAAGTAACTTTTTCGATTTCTCTCTCTCTCGGAGATTCTTTAACTTTGAAAAAGAGAGGAAAAAGTAATATGGCGACACATTAACATTACATATAACATATCAAATTGATATGTGCAATATCAACTTCAGTTTGATCTCGAATTTCATTAAATTGATCATCGTTTCGTATCCTTTTTTTTTTGGTGTAGTATAGGGAAGATTTTTTATATTTTCATTGAATTTTAAAATAAAATGGAAAATGCTATGAAAATACTTATATTACTATAATTTCTATATTAAATGAATACCTCATGGGTTTTCCTTTGGAGTGCTTCCAATACAAGAAAGGGTATCCCGGGCTTGGTGGCACTGTCGGAAGTTCGGGTTAGGCCAAAAGCAGAGACTTGTGGCCGGAAGTGGGTCCAGCGGCGTCTGTGTTGGTGTGCTCCATGGCTCGTACCAGGAGAAGGATGATGGTGTAAGTGCCTTTTCAAGCAAATTGCCAATGTAAATGTTGCAGCAACCGGCGGTAGTGGCAACAACTAAATGTTGGCCCCATAGCAGCTGTGTAAACAGCGGCAACAAGAAGAACAACACTTGCCGCCCAGGAGTAAAGTATTTGCTGATGACGTCAAAGGGCACTCACACACACACAAACACACGCTCACATGCAGTAGGCTGGGTGCCCATTTTCCATGATTTTCCCCCACCCAGCAGACAACTCAACTAACTGCAACTCAATTTTGCAGCGGAAAAGCAACGCAACCAAAATGGCCACAACGGCGCTTCCTGGTCGCCGTTTTGCGTTTTGCTGAGGCACGCGCAATTTGATTTGATTTTATTGCCCCGCCCACTCTTGCTAAGGACATTAAAGCTCGTGGGCGAGTGTCTGCAGCGAAAGGATAATGCTATGGAAATAGTTATGCCGCAGGGGACTTGGCAAGATTTTGGGGAAAATGTAAAAAAAGAAAAAAACACTTTCGGTATTCATGTCACAAAAATTATTTGAAAAAACTTAAACTTAAAAACAAACTTTGTAAAATTATGTAAATTGTCCTTTTTTATTAATTTAAAAATACTTTATTCTTAATATAATAAATATTAATTAATTATTATCTTAATATAATAATCAGCAATATCTCAGAAATTAAGTTCAACGGAGTTCAACCGAATTCATCCCTCGATTGATAAAAGAATATATATTTGCCTCTTTCTTGAGATTTTATACAAAGTGCAGCGAATTTTTAATGAACATCTTTGCATTGAAATTTCCTTCGTGGATTACAGCCATATTTTTCCGGATTTTCAAGTTGCAGCTTCTGCTATTCCTCGAAAGCTGAGCAAAGTCTGTGGCTCTGCAAATTAGGATTTCAAAGAAACGCTTACAAAGCCACCAACGTGTGCGTTCAGTGGAGCGTTTCTTGCTGCCTTTATCTTTCGCAATCTACGCCAGGAGCGTAGTGAGGCTTATATTTCAGGGGCCCAAAACTACACAGAGAAGATTAATCATGTAAAAGACGTTCTGAAATTGAGTATTTGAATTCTTAAGGTAACATTATAGTACTTTTGAGTACTAATTCTGAAAAAAATACCTTTTATTAAGTACAAATAAAGACCTTTTCCCAATTATTAGAAAAAAGTGGATAAAGTGAACATTTATTTACGTGTTTATATTTTCAGAAACATTTTTTTAATTTGAGTGTAATGTTCATTGTTAATTATCTCTGTGTATAAACTTGGATTTATTACAAAAATGTTTTGTCGATTTTTTTTTTCTTAAATTTTTGAGAAAATATTTTTTTTTAATTACTTATTACATTTTATCAAGCTAAGAAACAAATAGGTATATAATTTTTGAAGGGAACATGTAAGGAAATACAATCCTAATAGGGTAATATTTTTCACTCCGACTCCCCGCCTGATCTTGTCCCACGCGGCGTATGCTCAACGCCCGCCTAATTAGTACATTATGCACTCGCATGCGAAAGGCAGACGACTTAACTCAATGCCTCTATGACTTGCTCCACTTACAGGCTTAGACGTCTTGCCACTTGCAACTGCAACAGGAGCAAAAGCCACAAAGGACTCAGAGGACAAAGGCAGCAGCAGGAAACGAGGATTGCGAATAGCCAAGCGTGAATGTGGTAGACGCGATTCAGAGCTGTAGAGGAACGCCATCACATTGGATTACGCGCAGTTTTACTTTAGAGCGGTGCCAATTAGTGGCCAACAGCAGCAACAACAGCAGCAGCAACAGCACCAGCAGCTCGTGCAGCAGCAATTGCTCGCCCAGCAGCAGCAGCAACTGCAGATCCAGCAGCTGCAGCAACAATTGCTGCTGCAGCGACTCGAGCGCGAGTTGCAGGAGAGTTACTCGTGCCTGCGGCAACGTTGGCTCACCGGCTACGCAGCCCCCCATCAGCAGCAGCAGCAGATTGCCCAGCAGCAGCAGCTCTTTGCGGCCCAGCAGTTGCAGCTGCAACACCAGCAACTGCAGCAACAGCAACAGCACCAGCAGCAGCAGCAACAACAGCAGCAACAGTATAGCTACTACTTCAGTCGCGGCAGCACCAACACCGATCTGGGTCTGGGACTGGGCCTGGGCTTCGGTCTGGGCAGCGGCAACTTAGCCAGGTAAAATCACTCTTGACCACTTAACCTCTGGCCTGCTCTACATTAAAGATATTATCATAGCCTTGAAAACACCTACGAGCCTCTAAAGACTTTTGGCATTTTATTAAGGTTATAAAAAGTTTTTATTCAAAACATATTAGGTTGCAGATCGTTATAGTATATTTTGGAAGTCACCTAAGATCACTTTGATATGTCATTACTTAAAGCTGCGGACTTACAAAATATTTTCATTCTGAGCTTACGTGTTTAGTCATTTATAAACCTTAGTTGAACTCACAGTTGCACAAAACCTCTTGAATTATTTTTTTTTCTAAGAGTAAATCTAAATAAAATAAAATAGGTCACATCTTTTATATTTACATATTTTAGAAAGAAGTATCAAAACGTAAATATTTAAATATTTCCCTAAAGATTTAAAAAGTCTTTAATTTGTATAAAAAAAAGTAGTTTTAAATGTTAAAAAAAAGTACCATACAAAATAAAAGTTATAAAAAAATAAAAAATTAAAAAATATATTCTTTGATGTTAGTTGATAAGATTATTTTTTCTCTTAGCGGAGGCAAATTTTATCTTAATTTTTTACAACAAAAAAAAATTATTCGCCCTTTATTTTGAAAGTTTTTTTATATTTCAGAAATTTATTTTTGGTTTAAGGAAAATTAATAAAGTTTAGGAAAATAAACCTTTGAAGTAGAAAATTGATCTAATTTTAAGTAAAAAATCGCCAGTGAAGCAAACATTTTTTGAGTGTATGGGCTTATATTATTTAAATTTATTGTTCTTAAGTTTAACGAAATAATATCAAATGATATTAAATAAAAAGCTCAATTTTAAGTGCTTATTTATAAAATACTTACTTTATCAAAAAATGTTATTAAAAAATTGTTAAATTTCTACCCCCTCATGCATTATAGCTGGTACCATCTGCCGTCCACGTCGGCGCACATCTACATAGGAACCACCAGCAGCAGCGGCACCGCGAACAGCGCTCCCTATCCGTATCCGTACCGGAGCGTGGGCGGCTATTCCGGAGGCGGTTATCCGGCGGCGGCGCTGATCAACTTCGATGCCTCGCCAACGCCGCTGTTAGCCTCAGCGGGAAGTTCGCCCGGCTATCTGCCCCCGTTGGCCGTTCCGGCCGCCCTACCGCCACCACCGCCGGCGCCGAGTGTAGCGACCGATTACTACTTCAGCAGCCGCAGTACTCGTACCGCCCTCCCACCACCCGTACCGCCCACACCGGCGGCCGTTGCAGCGGCGGCATCAGCAGCATCTGCGGCATCAGCGGTCTCCACCTCGCCGTTCCGCGAGTACGGGAGTGCGGCGGCGGCAGCAGCAGCAGCGGAGGAGCTGCAAGCTGGCGGCTATCGCTACAAGGCCACGCCCCGCAGGCGGTACGACGCCTACGACAACTACGGCTATCTGCCGGGCTTTGCCAGCACCACTGAGGACGAGGAGGACCTGCTCGAGGAGTGCCTGCCGCAGGCCCTGCTCTCCACGGACTGCTCGAGTCTCGAGGAACTGCGCTTCTTCCACCTGCAGGAGGAGGAGGACGAGGACGTCGAGGACGACGAGGAGGTGGCCACGCAGCTGGCGCACATCCTTGACCTGCCGGACTTTCTGCATCCCTACGGCGGCAGCGGCCGGGACAGCCTGCACAGCCACAAGACGCCGCCGCAACACGAGTACCAAGCGGAGCACGGCTCAGCCGCAGCGGGAGGAGCAGGATCGGGATCGGGTTCAGCCACCGGAAGGGGTGGCTCCGACTTGGGTGGCGGGGCTCAGTCGCAGCGTGTCCTCGAGGACCAGCAGCGCTATCAGCCTTACCAACAGCAATACCAACAGCAGCAGCAACAGCAGCAGCATCAGCAACACCAACAGCAGCAGCAACAGCGACAGCAGCAACATCAGTCGCACTTCCAGCAGCAACACCAGCAATTCCAGCCGTCGCAGCAGCAACTGCAGCAGCAGTCCTACCACTCCTACCAGTATCCTTCGCAGGACAGCTGCGAGGGCTTCAACCAGTTCGCCACCAACGCCGGCAGCTGCCTGGGCAACCAGAGAATGATGGTTAGCAAATTGTGGAACAGCTGCTTCCCGGAGTTCACCCCGGACCATGTGCACCGCCACAACTTCTACCTGTGCCAGGTGGGTTACAAAAGATATACGCGTCTACAATAAGTTTTTTACATATCAACAAATTTTAATATAATATTCATTTTTGATTGATTGCCATTTTAAATACTTAAAAATGGAATTTAAAAATTCCATACTCATCTACTAAAAGGGTAATATTTATATGATTAAAAATAGATTTCTTGAATACAATATCAAGTGCTTTATTTATCACATATACAACATTCTTCAATCAAGAATTTCAAGCTGACAAAAAGAAATGTTCTTGAATCAAACATTTTAAGCTGAAAAGAAATTCTTGATTCAAGAACCTTGTATATATTATACATTTCAAGCTGGGAAGAAGAAACGTTCTTGAATCTGCAATTTCAAGCTGAGAAGAAATTCTTGATTCAAGAACCTTATATATATTATAAATTTCAAGCTGAGAAGAAATTCTTCATTCAAGAATTTCAAGCTGAGAAGAAGAAACGTTCTTGAATCAAGAATTTGAAGCTGAAAAGAAATTGATTCAATAACCTTGTATATATATACCTTGTATTATATATTATAAATTTCAAGCTGAGAAGAAGAAATTCTTGATTTGTATCACGAAAGAATTTGCATTCGTTCGTACATTTCGTGATTCAATTACTCTATAATTCAATTTTTAGCTTTTCAATTCCTGTCTCACAATTTCCTCCTATTTTAAAAAGTTATTAGTGGAATTGTACTCAATTATTATACTTCCATACTCAATTACTAAATTGCTCACCCTTAAATAAGTAAAAAATCTATATACTATTTAAAAAGTTACCATATAAAGTGTTTTTTTTTCGTTAAAAAAAACGTTCCTAGCTCAAGAATAAACAGCCGAGAAGAAGAACTTCTTAATAAAAATCCGTTATTAGTTTACTGGGTGTACTGATTTAATTAATTAATTAAATAAATTAATTAATTAATATTTTAGTTTTTTTTTAAAATCTATCTAGGTAATTTCGTGGCAACTTAAACTTCCCTCGATTATCAATACTCTTTCTAATAAACATTTCTCCCCTCAGTGGCAGCGCAACACTCAGGTGCGCATCGTTTACCTCTTCTACCGCTGGATAACGGCCATCACCTGCCTGGCGGCCCTGGTCTGCTCCTTGCTGGACATCGGGCGCACGGACGAGCACTTCGAGCACCACTACGCCAAGTGGTGGATCTACCTGACCCACTGGGGACTGCTCTTCTGCACGGTGCAGGCCTGGCTGGCCGCCTGGATAGTCACCCAGGGCATGATGGTGGAACGGGAGGATTTCGAGATCGTGCGCCAGGCGAAGAAGAGCCGCCTGCACCACCTGTACTGGGTGCTCTACACCTGTGCCACTGTCTATGCCTTCATCGTCACCATGTGCTACTGGCTCCTGGTCCACAATCCCGGTAAGTTAGTAATATTGGGCTACACACAAAAAAAGCATGTTCCCGTAAATTCGATATGGCCATGTAAATGTCAGGTAATTCATACCAACATCGTTTTTACACGAAATACTTATCAAATTGACATTAAGTAGTGTCATTTTGCCGAATTTTCTCTCTCGGAGACTCTCTCACTTCGAAAAAGAGAGCAATACGACATATAGAGAGCAAAATGACGTAAGTTGAAACGAGAAAGACAGATTTGAAATTCAAACTGACGTACTTCGAACATGATGTTTACATTTCGACCATGTAAATTTTACATGGGCCCATATCAAGTTAAAATTGATCTTAAATAATGTAAAATTGACCTATGTTGCGTATCGAATTTTTTTTTGGTGTAGCACTATCATTTTTATTAATTCAATGAGTACTTAAATATTTTTAAAAATATGTTTAGAACTATAGTATTGTTACTAATCGGATTTTTACACAGAGAGAAGTACAAGGGGGAAAAGGGCTCAACTTTGACTTAAAAAAGTTGTATTTAAAATCAGTGCATCCTTAGATTGAGACTAAAAATACTTAATTTTAGAAAATAAATTTACCTAATTAATTCTTTCTGTGTAAACATCACTTTTTATCACTAACTAAAAATCACTATTTACTAGTTACAAATTAGTGGTTTTAAAAATGAATTATACAAAAATTAATTCAGATTTGAAGTGACACAAATACTTACTATCCAATCAAGTATTATTAAAAATTTCCAAAGAATTATATCACGTATAATCCAAAGTCTACTTATCACTTATACGCACTGTTGACGATATCCAATGGCATGACTCCCTAAAAACGAGTTCTTCTAAATTAGTTTAAAAATCAAGGAATTCAGTAAATCCACTGCTTAAAATAAAAACACGTGACAATTTAATTAAAGACATACAAAAAATCGAAATACAAATAAGACCAGCCCCAAAAGTTCGTTATCCCCCACAAAATGATCCAACCTGATCCCAGCTAACCACGGGCATTCGCATCCAAAGCGTCCACCGAAAAGCGGTGGGCGACAACCAGGCCACTCACAGTAAAAGCGTAATTGATGAACATCTTGGCGGCCGCTTCCAGGTACTGATGGGGCAGATACCCTGTCCTTTGCTTTGGCAGGAAGAGCTTCTGCGAGTTGAACATGGCCCAAGGACCAAAGAACATCAGGCAAACGCTTGCGGGCACATAGTAGCACATCTGCAGACGGACGCACAGCGCCACAGTGGACACCACAAAGACCACAATGCTCGCGAGGATCAAGATCCACAGGTTGGCGGTGAGGAAGGCAGGCACCCAAAGACCCAGCAGCGTGTACACGACCAGCACTCCAATCCCAATCAGCACAAAGGGCCAAGTGAGGTCCGCTTCGAGGATGTGCAGGCACACCACCAGCAGCGTGAGGCTCTCGAAGATGCAGCCAAAGATGATCCAGTTCAGTGGGAAGGTGAACTGCAGCCGCCGGAAGCCGATGAAGGCGAGCGTGAGGTTGAGCCAGGACAGCAGGAGCAGCAGAACGGAGAGGCTGCGATTGGCCGCCGTCAGCTGGGGCCGCCAGCGGTAGGTGGAACCGAGCCACTGCAGCGAGCTGAGGGTCACCTGGATGCCCAGCAACAGGCAGACGTAAGTGCGGAAAAGACAGCTCGATGGTTCCCTCCGCGGCTGCAACTGCGGGGTGGAGATGCCGTGCTCCACATACTCCTCCTCCTCCTCGTCGTCGTACGGCGTCGTCCGTCGCACCTCGTATGGGTTCTTGGAGGAGCACAGGGATCCCAAGGATCGAACGCTGAAATTCGGGGCTGATGCCGATCTGGTTACACCTAACATACTGGCTGTCAGGCCGAACTCTCAACCTTTGACACTTGACGTAGGCAGCCGGTGAGCAGCCAAAAAATAGGAGAGAGAACACCCAACTCGATGAGTGATCAGCCAGCGGATGGCGTGGGGTGCCGGCTTTGTCTCCGGGTGGAGACTTCCCTGTGGATCTATGGAATCGCTTTGCTGTTCATTCTGCTGGCCATGCTGCTGCTCATGGTGCCTGGCCTGCTGCGAGGATATCCCCTGGTTCCCGATGACCTGGCCACCTACTGCTTCTTTGGGATTGGTTTCCTTATCCTGTGCGTCTATGTCAACGTGACCTGGCTGCGTAGGAAGTTCCCGCTCAACTGGATAATCAGCTGCTCCATGGCAGCCTGCCTGGCACTGGGAACGGTTTCAGTTCTGCCCGATCAGTTAACCCTTCACGTCCTGCTTCTCAGCATCGAAATCCTGCTCATGATGGCGCTGCTGCTGCTGGTCGGCTCCTGGTTACTGCCCAATTTCCCCCCGGTGGCGCACCTGTTCCTCATTTGGGCCATATTCGTCACCTTCTCGAGCATCCTGCTGGCCGTGATTTTCGTTCACCTGCCCAGCAAACTGTTAGCCTACGAAGTAGCCGCTCACTTTGTGCTCTGGCAAGTCATGTGTCCGGTGATTGTGTTCCAGGCCCAGGTGATCTCTGGGTTTTGGGAGAACGTACCGCCTATATTGGAAAGGCCACTCTGCTCCACGTTGCTGCTGATTGATTTTCTCGCCTGCTATGTTTTTCTGGACTCCGCCGAAGACATTGGATTCGAGTTCCTCTACGTGGGTGGAAAGTCCAACCAAGAGTTTTTAGCCAGATCTATTAAGAGCCAATGGGAGATGATGATGGATTCGAAGTAGGAAGTTGGAAAACTGGAGAGATCTGCAAAGGCCTATAGATAGTTTTAAAAACGTAGATTAGTTATTATTTCTTTTTTAGTAATAACTTATGTATTGTAGTAAAAGTTTTGTTCGAGAAAGTAAAAAATTAATATAGTATTCCTCATAAATGGAAAATCAACGCGAATTCTTTAGGACATTTTTTTATATAGATAGTTTTGGAAATTTAGATTAGTTATTATTTCTTTTTTAGTAATAACTTATGTATTTTACTAAAAAACTTTTTTCCAGAAAGTTAAAAATTAATAGAGTATTCCTCATAAACGGAAAATCAACGCGAATTCTTTAGGACATTTTTTTTATTCGTGATACTTTTCACCATAAATGTTCAAATTTAAATTATTGACGGTTTATTGTTTTAATAATAATATTTTCTAATCAATATATTCAAAGAATTATTCGCTTGACGTAAAAATAAAAGATTAATACAATCAACTTAATTAACCTTTCAGAAATCCACAAGATCGATGCGCTAAACATAATGGTCCATGTGCTCAACACGATTATAATGCTCATCGACTTGGCCATTGTGGGTCACCCGATAAAGATGAGCCACGCCTACTTTACCACTGGCATTGGCCTGGCCTACGCCATCTTTACGGGTATTTACTTCTTGGCGGGCGGCACAGACAGGTGAGTATCTCCTGAATAACCAGGGATATAGGTTGTCTATAAGGCTGTTTCTTATGCGTAGGAAAAACCAAACTGCCATCTACCCGATGATGGACTGGACCAAGCCGGGCAAGGCGATTATAGTGACGGCCTGCGCTATAATCTTCACGTTCTTCGTACACTTTTGCTGCTACCTCCTCTACCGCGGACGCGTGTGGCTCTTCACCAAGCTGTGCATCCGCGGACGCCACAATCGCGACGGGGAAATGGGTGAGGGTCTCAACGATGACTCTGGATCCCGCATGGGTGGCGGAGGAGGTGGAGCACCCGGCGGAGGAGGCTCAGCGGGGGGCGGAGGAGCAGCTGGTGGCTCGGTGGCTGCCGCTGGCGCTGGGGGCAGCAGCCAGGACTACGCCCATCAGCAGCAGTATCCCATTGCCCACACGGAGCAGCCGCGGGCGGGCAGCCACCAACAGCAGCAGCAGCAGCCGCCGGGCAGCTACCAGCTGCCGCCGCAGTATTCCGGTTATCTGCAGCAGCCCGTGGTGGCCGGCGTCAATGTGGGCGTGATCAGTGCCGAGGGAGTGTACCAGCCCATTGGCACGGACACAGGACGCACCAGTGGCGGCGGCGGAGGGGGAGATGGCAAGCACAAATCCTCCTCGGGATCCACAGCTGGAGGAGCAGGTTCGGTACCAGGATCCGGTTCGGGATCGGGCTCGGCACTGACGCGCACCGTGGCCCACTTGGAGGCGTCGCAACGGGAGCAGTTCCTCAATCCCAACAAGATTGTCGAGTACAAGATGTAAAGGCGTTGCACCCGGCACCGGTATACGTTCCACTTGTCCATGAAGTTTCTGGAGAAGCACTGTGCCCAGTGCGAGGCGACGCGGAGCGCCATCAGCGAGGAGGAGCGCCACTTGGCCTAGATATGCAGGAGCACCGCAGTGGCACAGTGGTTAGTTTTTAGAATTGCTTTCGAGACGTCTAGTTTTCGAATACCTGCCAGGCCAGGTCATTAGGTCATATCCAATCGATTGATCGATCGATCGGGCTCAAAACAGTATTGCACTTGGTATTGTGTGTGTTTTTTTGGCAAAGTAGTTTGTAACCGTAGTTTCGTAATTTTGTAAAAGCTTTGCCAACATTTTTTTTAAATGTGTAGACGCTTTTCAGTGTGCCGCATAGCATGCATACCAATATAGCACGCCAAAGGTCTAGACTCTAGAGTATTAGAGATGTTCCTTTAAGCGATGGGATTACTGATTGATTACTGGTAATCCCATCGACAAGTCGTTCCAAAGTTTTAAAACGTTTTAATGGACTAAGTTGAACATGATATTTATATTTAACAACTACTCACAGTATTTTATTTGGAGCTCAGTTATCTAATTATCGTCTTAATAAAGCAATTGTGTTCAGGAAAATTAAAAAACACACTATTATCTACAGTTACTTTCGGCCCAAAAACGAGCAAAAGCCAGAGAAGAGAACAAACTGACATACTGCCTACAATGATTTAAGTTAGGAACTTTTTTACATAGCTAATTTATCCATTTATCCACCAAAAGTTATATATATCGGTGCAGGTGTGAAGCCATCTCATGCTTGAAAATCCGAGAGAGCAGTATGGTTGGGATCTTTTTTTGGGCCCTTGGACTATTGAGCATGGGGGAGATATGGCAAATTAAATTGGCAATTTTTTAATGGAGCCAAACGGCGCCGAAAAATGAAGTAGAGCAAACAACATTAATTTTAGGATATGCTTGGCATTGGTTTGCTTAGTAATTAGTGAATTGATAACCTAAAAAATACGTTTCTTTATATGAATATTTTTCCCAGCAAGCTCAATCGCGCTGCTAAGAACACACACTCTAATAAACATTATTCTACAAGGCACGACGTAATATATTACGAATAACAATATCAGAAATAAATATTTTAGCATACGATGTTGAAAAGTATATTGCAAAATGTTTTACTTTCGACTCGAAAAACCCTACAGAAAACTCTGATGTTTTGCTTTTGTTGGTTTGAACAGCCAATTACCACATACTGAGAACAGTGATTAGATTTATAACCAAAACGGAAACCTATGTGTAAATAGTTGATTTCGTTTATGTTGATCGATTTCTAACTATATTCAAATGCAAAGCAAACGATTCAGGAATCTGTTGAAGAAAATGTCGGATCACGTAAAATGGTATAGGAATTCAGAAACAGCAATGAGAGATACAACTAAAAATCAAATGCATTGAATAAAACTCGTCAAGAGGAATGTGTTAACAAGCTAAAGCAAAACCAAAGCAAATATAACAAAATATTTAAATAAATATACGGAAGCGAGATGCAAAGCAAATAGCGTACCCTAACTATACTTACTGATTATTGAATATACAAGGTAAAGTAAAACAACCATTAATTTTTGATAGATTTACATGAATTGAGTACTTTCTCCCATACGAAACACATCATCCGCAGAAATTCAGGTATTCTTATTTCCCCATTATTTGAACCCAGTTTCTTTTTAGAGAAATTTTACCAGTTTTGGTTGAGGAACTGCAAAATGTGCATCGTTTTTGTGTCAGTTTCGCACATTTTCCCCCACTTGTTTTCCAAAAATTTAGCATAAATGTATAAATGAATGTTTATATAGACTGAATATTATTAAAACGAAGAAAAATCTAAAAAAAAAATATTAAAACCTAAATAAAACACATAAAAGGACACTGTTAAACCTTTTGGGAATTGTAAAAATATAAATCAAAAACGCAAGATTTCACATTAGCCACGACATCAACAACAGTAAACACATATCAACAATTAGACAAGATCATTCTAAAAGTAAAGATATTCAAATAGACGAAAAGCAAAAGTTTCAAGTAAAGCAAATCAAAGTTGACCTCATCAAGAACCACACATACAAGCAAAGTAAGAAATTAAAACTTGCATAAAGAGAAATGTATAAATGTTAAACAATCATTATAAAGTATGTATATTCAGAATATATTTAGCAGAGGAAAAATTCAAATATTATATTTTGTAGATTTTTAGTAACTTAGAAGTGAACGATTACGAGACCCAATGTCAACACACACATGCATATGTCTACAAGATATGTATCCCAAATATATACATTCCCCGTACCCCCCCAAAAAAACGTAGCTCAGCTCTCTGTACCCAAGTTGAGAATTAGAGTTGAAATTGTTGATTGAACAAATGAGGAAATGGAAAAGCTTTAAGAAACCCAAATGATTGGATAAAACTTTTATACACCGACATAAAAGTTCAATTAAATTGCTCAAATGAGTTCTTAGTTCAAGGAGTTGGCTCAACAGGACGAACGCGAAAGGCTCAACAGAATTCAGTATTAGCAAAGGCAATTCGAAGCGAGTATACAAACAAAAATGAAATCAAAATGTTATTAACAAAGCACACCAAAAATACAACTTTAACAAACTGCATGTGTTGATGAAGAAATAAAATTTCAATGTTGTCAAATTTGAACAAATAAATAAAAAACAAACCGACAAACAAATTGTTTACTTCAAAAGTATTTCTGCGCATTTAATCGTAAAACAATGCTTCATCATTTCAAACTATAATGAGTCGAAGTTTTGCTAAGCAATTAAAAACCAAGTAACGAAACAAGATTTCAATAAACAAAACAAGTATGAAAACAAGAGAAGATCGAACATAATATATTGTTAGAAAAACCATGAAAGTGTAAACGCTAATGGATGTCATGCATTTTAAAAGCATAGCAAAAGCTAAACTATTATATTACCAACAAAAAAGGACAACACAAAATTCATTAACTTACCTACGTAAGTATGTTTGTATTTGCGTAAATGCATAATATAACATATTATTAAAATTATTATGTATTTCAAGCAAAGAATTGTGAATTAGTAATAAACAGAAACAAAATGTCAAGCAAAATGGTAAATAAAAAATGTACAATACACATTCGCGTTTGCTAAATATATCTTATTACAGCATCGTTGGAACCAGCACATTGCACTAAGGGGCATTTAACCGCTTTTCGAGACCTACATTAATTACTCGGTTCGGACATCTATATCATATAGCTGTCATAGGAACGATCAGATCAGTACTTGCATTCTTAAATTGCATCAGCAGAGCAACGTTCCTAAAAAAGCTGTTGAAATCTGTTTAATAGGCATAGTGCTATTCACTTGATTACATACTGCCCATATCGTAGCGTTGGAAATACAGGAAATCAAAGACATCTATCTTTAGAACTAATCCAAGGTAGGCAAATATGAAGTCTGTGGTTTTTTGCAAATCTAAACTAAGATTTTTGTATTTTGTAATTAAATAGGAATTACCTGCAAGGGTATATAGACTTCGGCTGGCCGAAGTTAGCTTCCTTTCTTGTTTTGAAATAAGTTCCAATGGTAATTTTGTTCATTTTTCTTAAAGGAAAGTAACCACTGTTAATTTAATTTGGGACTCATAAAAAACTACTGATTTTGGGACACTGACTAAATAACCGCGGTTACAATTCAACCAACCATCCTCAAAATCTCCAGAAACTTTGTAGTTGACTCCTTTAAAGCCCATTTGGGATATTTTCAATAACTAAAACCCGTTTTGGTCAATTAATAGGTATTAAAGAATCGAATGCACATTCTTTTTCCCGTTAATCCAGCTTCAAAACTCTGGTCCCCTGTTTCTCGCGGTTTGTGGGCGTTAGAGGGGCGTGGCACAACTTGCGCTGCGTATTAGCCCCTAGAATCTGCATGCAAAGTGTCAATCCTCTAGCTTTTACAGTTTCCGAAATCTCAGCGTTCATACAGACGGACAGACGGTCATGGCTAGATTGACTCAGCTAGTGATCCTGATCAAGAATATATATACTTTACAGGGTCGAAAACGTTTTCTTCTACCTGGTTCATACTTTTGCACGAATTCAATATACCCTTTTACTCTACGATGAACCGGTATAAAAATATTGAAAGTACTCATATACTTATAATGTCTTTTACATTCATAATTGTATTACTCGTCGGCAACTTCGAGCTAATCCCACGCAGGCAAATATGTAGCCCGTGGTTTTCTCCCATTTACCTCGATTTGGATCGGGGGAAAAGGGTTTAAGTCCAATGCCATACGATGCTTCATATACCATCTTGCGACGACAATTACAGTCGGCGAAATTAATTTTTTAAACGCTTTTGTCTGCGAAATGCAATCCAATTTATCCCGCTGATGGAGGCTTTGTTATTGTATTAAATTTTCATATGTGCAGCGAGCGATCTGCGAGCGTATCACTTTAAAAAGACGGAAGCATTAGTACAAATAAAGCCCACGAACTAAATCCGAACCCGTCTACACGTTGCTGTTCAGGTCATCGCACTAAATACAGATGTTCATACTACTTATTATATTCAGAAGTAATACAAAAAAAAAATTCATCAAATGGTACTTGATTTTTAAATATTTTTACCCTAACAGAACAAAAGTATGAGCACATTATTCTTGAATTGAAAACATTCGTTCTTAAAAGCATATTCGTCCGTGTAAGCACGAGAACATTCGTTCTTGAAACCGAGTAAGCATGTCTTGAGATCAATAAAAGAACAAAACAATGCGAAAAAAATTTTAATTGCGAGTCAACATTAACGTAAACAAGAAAGGGAGCTAACTTCGGCCAGCCGAAGTTTATATACCCTTGCAGATCGTTCCTATTCTATTTGAAATTACAAAAATGTTCAATTTAGATATGCAACAAACAAAATTGTAGCAGTTTACGGATTATTTTGACATTAATTGATCGATCCATCCTATGTCAGCTATATAATGTAGTCATCCAATTTATGTTAAATTTAATTCGAAATTTTAAGATAATAAAATAAACTTATATTCCAAAGTAGAAGAGAATACAATAAAAATAAACAAAGCTATAATTTTGTTCTTATTAATTTCCCTTTAGTTTTCCGATCGTTCCTATGCTAGCTATATGATATAGTCGTCCGATTTTTTTTAAATTTAATTCGAAATTCAAAACAGTTAAAATAATGATATTTCCAAGAGCATAAGTTATATTTTTTTTCAATTATTTTTACGATTACTCCTATGGGAGCTATAAGATATAGTTGTCCGATCCGGCCGGCTCCGACTTATATACTACCTGCAATAGAAAGACGACTTTTGGTAAAGTTTCAGTTCGATAGCTTAAAAACTGAGGGACTAGTTTGTGTAGAAACGGACGGACAGACGGACAGTCGGACGTGGCTAGATCGACTCGGCTATTGATCCTGATCAAGAATATATATACTTTATAGGGTCGGAAACGTCTCCTTCACTGCGTTGCAAACTTCTGACTGAAATCATAATACCCTCTGCAAGGGTATAAAAATTTCGTTCCACTTTTAAGAACATTTTCACAGCTATTTTCCATACAAAAATTTAAAAACGCGCGCATGCAAAGTAAAAACGCGAGCCGCAGCACTTGTGTTGAACAGTGCTCATCCTAGCTTTGCGCGCGTTTTAAATTTTTGTATGGAAAATAGCTGTGCGCCCACCGAAAAGTTCGAATTGCGAAAAACCTTTGGCCGGGCCACTCTTTTTTTTTTTTTATCTGTTTCATAATGAATCAATCTTCATTTTCAAATGGTTTTAAACTCTATAGCTGGTGAAGAACACTGAAAAAAATAAAAACTAAAAAAAAAACTAATTTATTTTTAAGAAAAATAAATTTTAATTTTTTTTAAATTTTTTTATGGAAAACCATAATAATTCTTGAGCGATTAGTGAAAACATCATAAAGATATATCTTACCGTTCCGAAGTTATGAATTAATGACTGAGTGCAACTTTTTCGAAAAAGTGTCAAAAATGCCATGTTTTGACCCCTATAACTCCGGTAAAACTCAAAATTTCGCAAAACCGTTCAAATGAAGTTCTTATATTTTCGTTGTAAACCGGAAAAGTAAAAAAGTTCGATGAAAATCGGACCTTCGGAACAGGGGTGGCCCACTTGGCAGATTTTGACTCTCTTTAGCTCATCACACTTGGCAGAGATGCTCAAACTGCTTTTATTTTTCAGGGGTGACAAAAATAAATTCTAGGTGAAATTGAAAAGTGTCTACATTAAAAAAGAATGGAACACTTTTTAGAAAATATGGCTTAAAGCCGGTGTATAAAGATTTGTTAGTTATTTCTCCCGGTTGTGTGCAATCACCTATTTTTATAAGGATTTATTTGCTACTCGATTCCATTCATTTAATGAATTTATTGTGGCTCTCTTATTTAAATTCCGACTGTTCTGAGGTATCTTTAAAAATACCTTATGAAAACTAAAAACAAAATTCTTCGACTGCAATTTGTTTTATTTTGCAAAAATTAACATTAAAAGTAGTTAGCCATATATTTTTAATGCTTCGTACATTTGTATTCATACTTAGTTTACCTCCTCGGTAACCACAAAAAGCTCGAGGTTCATATCAGAGTTTCCTACAACTTCCTCGTATTGCTGGCGGTCCTCCATCTCAACCGGATGCCAATCGGTAGGTCGACAGGTGCGTCTTAAGCGGTCCCAAGCGGTTCCAATGCTCTGGGAAAGGTAGTACATTCCGTAGCCAGGTATAGCCAGAAGTGGTAACCACACCACAACAATGGACATCATAAGGAATTCTAATGTGGCATACTCGTGGTCAATTAGGGACAAACTTATTCCTATCCGCTAGAAGAAAACATATAAGTGTAAGGCTTAACCGAACTACAAAAAAATATAAACTCATAACAAACCAGACACATTACTAGAATAATAGGAGCTACAAAACGGAGTATATAGGTTTTCCAGGAAGCAAACGGCTGACCCAACATAAACTCAATATCCCGCTGGAAACGTTCTCGACCATAGATCCACAAAACCACCAGTAAAAACAGTAAATGCAGCACACTGTGTGTAAAAATGGCATCGACAGCGATAAAAACATAGAAAACATTCCCTTTCTGAAATTTTAAGGAAGGGTATCGTATTAATTTTAAAAAATTCCCAATTATAATAAAGTTATAATTCTTATGATATATAAGATATATATCTTATCTGATGAACTTACATTTGTGCAAAAGTAAACTGAACAGACTGCAAGGCCACCAATAAGGCCAAAGGTTACCTTCTGTTTTCTTGATCTAAGTTCCTCAAACTCATCAAATAAACTTTGCAAAATAGTAAATATTTGTGTCGCCTGTAATAAAATAAAAAACTTACTTATGTAAAAATATAAGTTAACCTACTACTTTTTAGCAATATATTTTTAAAATTTTGAAGTGAAAATATTTTTTTTTTAATTTATGTTGTATTTGTTGGCAGTTATTTGAATGCAAAGATAAAATTCTACTTACAATGGAAATTACGGCCGCCATTAATAGCATAGTATAGTAAATGACAGTCCACATGTTTGGCCAACGTATTGTGGACAAAGCACTGGCAGCACCCACAAACAAGACCCAACGGGATAATACTTCTGTTTCATCTGGAGATTCAGGCAGCTCTGAAATCGTACACACAAAAAAAAGCATGTTCCCGTAAATTCGATATGGCCAATGTAAATGGCATGTAATTCATACCTACATCGTTTTTACATGAAATACTCATCAAATTTACATTATTAAGGTCATTTTGCCGAATTTTTTCTCTCGGAGACTCTCTCACTTCGAAAAAGAGAGCAATACCCCATATGCAGAGCAAAATGACGTGAGTTGAAACGAGAAAGACAGATTCGAAATTCGAACTGACGTACTTCGAACATGATGTTTACATTTCGACCATATCAATTTTACACGGGTCCATATCAAGTTAAAATTGATCTTAAAAAATGTAAAATTGACCTACGTTTCGTATCGAATTTTTTTTGTGTGTAAAGCTAATGGTTAGCTAAGATTATGAAGAAATAGAAATCGTGACTACCTGAGAAGTAGTGTTCCAGCATTAAGGAAAGCATGCCAAACATAATGTAAATAAAGATTTGTCCGAACGAAATAATCCAACTGTACGTCATTATGTTGGCCTTAAACCCATTAAAACTGGAGAGGGCTATCACACTGCCCCAGCCAGCTCCAAACGCCTGCAAAGCGATGAAAAATATTGAGCCAGTTTCCAAGGCCCAATCATGTGGTTTTGGAGTCATATATTTGCTTACTCCCTTGAGAGCTCCCGGTAGAAAAATAATGCGCACAAAACACACTAGTAGAAGAACCAGAGTCGTAATAACCATGTAGCGTATACATTTTCCAAACATAGCCGCCTCCGAAAATTTATGAAAAATAAGTGCAATCATTGCCCAAACTAAAGCGAAGAGGCCCACAAAATGCCAGGATAACTCATAATAGTTATTGATACTAGCACTTTCGTTCTGTTGAAATAGACTTCTATAAAATTAAAAAGGAAAAAGGAAAAAAATATAATAAATAATTATTTATTATAGTTACAAGAGAGAACGATATAGTCGAGTGCCTCGACTATCAAATACCCGTTTCTCAGCTAAAGCAAGAAGTCTTAAGCAGTGCAAATCAAGCAGTCTCTTAAAAATGGCGCCACCTACGGGACATTTTATTATTTGCTTATTTACTTTTTACTAAGTGATCCGATTTAAAAAATTTCTTCTACATTTCGGTAGGTATTTATAAACCAAACAAAATGGTTTACACTTTTGCTCTAGCTTTAAAACTGGTATGGCACATCGGCGTGAAAAACCTGCGCTGCGTGTTAACCCCTAGAATTTGCATGCAAAGTGAAAATATTCTGGCTTTTATAGTTTCCGAGATCTCAACGTTTGTACAGACGGACTCTGATCAAGAATATATATACTTTGTAGGGTTGGAAATGCTTCCTTCTACCTGTTACATACTTTTGCACAAATACAATATACTCTTTTACTCTACGAGTAACGGGTATAAAAATATCTGCAGAGTAACCAACAAAAATGTAATCAGTAAGGTTAAAATACATTTAAACACCAATTGTTTATTAAATTTATCTTAATAAATCAGAAAAATTATTGTATACTTACTTATAGTAGAGATATGAAGGTACATGAAGCACCATGTATTTTGTGTGGTTTTTGTATTCAGAATACTTCTCATTACATATCGATGGGTACGCGGTCTCATTGTGCCACGACTTTGAGCCTTCACAACTCCAAGGTAAAGTGGGTCGAAAAGAGTTTATAATGAAAAAAAGCGGAGTAGCAGCGTAAATGCTGTAGTATATGAGCATTGAGATAGACAGAAAAACGCTCACATATCCCATGCCTAAAATTTAAAATGTAAGTATAATACTCTAAATGTTTCGAGGGACTTACCTTTAAAAAAAGGAGATAGTCGAAAGGCGGAGATAAATCCACTGCTGGAGAACTGACCCATGAAGGAGTGGATGACCATGATTGGAACCAAATAAATGACCATATATACCAAATACGGCAATACTCTGAGAACTAAGCATGATAGTTGAAAAATATTCATTATTTTGTTTATTTGTTTAATGAGTGGAATTTTTATATGACAGTTTAGTAATTACATTCAGAAATTGCATTGGCAGCGCAACGCCACGAATATAATATTTCTTACTTCCCATATCGTTGAGCACCCAATACGTGAAATCTATGACATCCATTTTCAGAGCTAATCCAAAGCAAGCAAATATGTAGTCCGTAGGTTTTTCCCACTTCCCTCGATTTGGATCGGGAGAAAAGGGCTTTTGTCCAATGTCATTCGATGTTTCAAAAACCATGTTGCAACCGCAGTATAAGTCAGTGAAAATGTAATGTAAAACGATTTTATCACGTATATGCAGACCGATTTGGAACGTACAGCAAACGATCTGCGAGCGTTTTACTTTAAATAGACGGAAGCTTTAGTACAACTGATGCATCACGATGCCGAAGAACTAAATCCGAACCTGAATACAAGTCGCTGTTTAGCTCATCCCAAGGGATAGAGATGCTCGAAATACTTATTACATTCAGAGGTGTCACTAAAAATGTTTTTAAATAAATTTATCTGAATAATTTAAATCTTCCCAAGCTTAAGAGTTTTTTACCCAAAACGAGCACATTTTCTGTTTTTTTATTATTATAATAATAAAAATTAATACTATTATAATAAAATATAAACAAGTGTCCGGCTGAAACCATTTTTATTTGCCCTCAAAAAAAAGGAACCTTTAGGTGTTATCATAACTGGTGTCTGACTCAACTGAAAATTAAAAAGTACATTTTTTCTGTTCGTGTACCTAAAAATCTCAAAATTGAACGAAGGCATTAAAAAAATAAAATTTTACCTTCTGGGAAATTTTTTCGAGAAAAATAAATTTTTAACTCTTTTCTTGATAATTTTTTAATTTTTAACATTTGTAATAATTTAAATATTTCCGAATCTTTCCTTTAATAGTCCGACAAATTTTTGAGTTATCGTAGGTTCGATAAGACGAGGTTCGAGAAAAGCGCGATTGAAATGTGTTGCGTCAGGCTAAACACATAATGTATTGCTTTTGGAGGCCTACATTAATCACACGGCCAAAGATATAGTTAGTTTTCATGAAAAAATTTACTTCCTTTGCCACTCAATTATAAGAAAAAAATGTCGGATTTGCACCGCGTCAGCACAGAAACATATGGTATATAGTAGCATCCTATTATTCCAATCCAAAAAGTTTAAATTTAATGAATTTAAAGAAGTTTAAATTTAAAAAAAGAATCTGCAAATGAATTGTTGAATTTTAACAGATCGAGAGTCGCATTTCTAACAGCTGCTATGTTAACAGAGACGCCCTCTACCGGATTTCTTCTGTTAACACATCGCCGAAGAAGATTTTTTGTTTTATTGACTTTTCAAAAATGGTTTTGGCCAATTAATTTTTGATTTAAATGCCCCATAGTGCATTGTAAGTAATTCCCCCAGCACAATTAATTCACATTTTTTAAACAATTAATTTATATATGTTAATTTATTTATAATTATTATTTCACAATCCAATGCGATTTCTAAATCCTTATACAAAATCTATTCTTTCGTTTTACATCTTTTTTTATACCATTGTAATTGATTCCATTTTTAGTCATAGATACAATTATTAATTAATTTTATAATTAAATAATTAGTAACATAATTTGGTTTTCTGCGACTTAAATATTAATCAAATACACATAGGTATACAAAACTGAAATATATATTAAAACTGCTACGCCTCACGCTTACAAATAAGAATCGGTTTGATTTAAACTACAATAATCGAATCACTTTGTCTCTTATATTTTTTGTAACTTTTCAGATTTAACAAAAAATATCATCAAGCTAAAGTGTAGTGTCGGGAGATGGGGCGTTTAACCTGATATCACGTATATTTGGGGTAGGTGCGGGTATTGGCAAATCAAGGGATAGGATGGCTGTTTAGTTAAAAGGACAACGCATCAAGTGCAAAATAATAAAGTTTAAATTATGAACAGAAACGAAAATTATAAGGTCTGGAGGAATTGTAATTTGTTATTTTCTCTGCCGAGCCACCTCCTAAGAGAGCTTCAAATAAGAGGGAGGCGAACATTTTTTACGCAAGAACTTGATTATGTACAATGGTAAGCAGGAGACCAGCGTGATGAGGGAAACCTTCCATAGAAAATCGTACGACCAAATAAACTCCCAGTCTATAAACAAAATACAATGTTATATTAAATCAGTAACATGTGTCAAAGCATCACTTACCGAAATACTCATGTAACACGGCCAGCGAAATGAGATAGAGCGCTAAACTGAATAATTCCGCAAGCACCATTAACCTGAAATATAGAAGCGTCAACTAAATAACTTATTTAATGCTTATAACATCTCCCATGACTTACCTATGCCATGTGCGCACCGTGAGGGCCACCATAATGAGCTCCGTCATAATTAAAGCCGAAAAGCTGATCGCCACAATGTGAATGAACTCGTCCACAAAGAGTATTAGCGCTCCGTACATTATGACGCCGCCTTGGTATATGCTGATGAGTACCCATATAAAGAAGGTCTTGTAACTTAGACTGCGTCCTTTGGACAGATCCTTGTAAAGCTCCGGATACGTGACGGCCGTCTCTGATGTGATGTCCTGGTCAAGCACCAATGAGAACACCGGAAACATGGTGTACAGTGTCGAGTAACCGACCATGAGAAAGCCCTGGTACAAGGCCACCGAGCTGAGGTAGAAAACCGCCGAGAAGACCGCCTGCAAGGTGGTGATGATCAGACCGCGGTGGATGACGAACTGTGAGAGGGCCGCCGAACGTTTGTAGCTCCTGCGGCCGTGGATGAGCAGCAGCTTGGCGATGTGCGAGAACTGCGGAATGCTAAAGTCCCCGGCCAACGAGGCCTGTCGTCCTTCGCGTCCCTCAATTCCAACACCAGCGTCCGCCTGCTGAATCATGCTGACATCGTTGCCACCATCTCCCACGGCGCAGGTCCTTTTACCAGTGTGCTTCTGAATGAGGGCCACCACCTGGGCCTTCTGGGTGGGCGAACAGCGGCAGCAGACCACTGCCGGTGAGGCCGTGGCCAGCTCCAGGAACTCTGGTCTATAATACTGCAGGCAGACCTCGAGGGACTCGCCGGAGATAACCAGAGCATGCCCCTGCTTACGCCGGAAGCTATTTAGCTCCTGGTGGGCATCCGTTCGCGTCTTAACGGAACGCAAGACGTGCAGTCCTTGATTCCGGCCAATAAGCTGGGAGGATTTGGCAATACAGCATGCGGTTTCCAGCTTGTCGCCAGTAAGCATCCAAACACGGACGCCGGCATTGCGCAGCAGCTCCAGTGTCGGTCGCACGTTCTCCTGTAGACGATCCTCCACGCCCGTTAAACAGAGCAGCTCTAGCTCACGTTCAAGGGATTCCGTTACCGCCGCCACCTTGGCGACGCGATCGGTGATACTGAGTCGAGCCGCATTGTAGCGCGTCTCAAAGTCGGAATACTGTTCCTCGGTGAGCACCTTTTTGGCCACCACAAGAGTGCGGAGGCCTTCTCGGGCCATGTTGCCAGACTCCTCGCTAAGCCAGTCGTTGTACTGCACGATGCTGGACATGACCACGTCGGCACCCTTCAGGTAGAACGTTATCTGGCCCGTTTTGCTCTCGCGCACTATAATTCCCATGCGCTTGCTTTCGCTAGTGAAGGGAAATAGCTGTAGGATCTGGTAGTGAAGTAGAATGTCATCTAAAGAGGAAAGAAAGATCAAAGTTAGCCAGTGGAGGGGATTGCTCCATTTAATTACTTACTGTCTTCGCTGGGAGTCTTCACCTGCAACGTCATCGTATTGAGATCTCTGGCAATCAGGGTCAGGCCCACCTGCTCCGTCCACTTGACCAGCGCTATCTCATCTGGGGACGCAGCCTGATATTGGTGCTCCGTATCCGTACTGCCAGGGGCCTCGATGTTTATCACAGATTTGGTTGGCGAGTTGTTACCGCCTGTGACGGTTGATGCCGTGGACACGGATCGGTTGTCCTCGTCATCGCTCACCGGCGTAACATTGTGGCACAGGGCCAGTGCTCGCACCGCCTCCCATTCCCGCCATCCCTCTGGACGACGCATCCTATTGCCGGCGAACATAATCGGCTTGGTCGTCTCTCCGCCGCTACTTGAGCTGGAAACACTGCCTTGCTGCTGTTGCAATATGTTGCCTGAAAGCTTCTGTATCATCTGACCAATATGGTGGAAAGTGTCTGCATCGTGCGATACTATGCCCAGGTGGATTTTCTTGAAGACCATCTCGTTTTGGGTGAGTGTGCCCGTCTTGTCGGTCAGTACGTACGAGATTCTTCCCAGTTCCTCGGGTATGGTAGTCGATCTGACCACCGTTCCCTGGATGTTGGAGTCGTTCTGCATTTGCCACGAGTAGAAGGCCTTTCCCATGTCCAAATTTACACGCAGACTGATTGGAATGATGTACGAGAAGAGCAGAACGAAGCGGAACATGTATCGGTACCATGGGCCTCCGAATCCCTTCAGCATCATCATGACAAGCGACAGGCCCAGCACGGCGCAGAACAGAACCTGATAATATAAATATATTTAATTTGTAGATCGCTTAAAGCATGGAATACTACTATTACAACTTGGAATCTATATTACTTCTTATATGAATGATTATCTCCACTCACCTTGGTCAATCCGTTGATCTCCATGTCCAGCAGGCCAACCTTGGACCTTGGCTGTGAGTTGTTCATCACGCTGCGCGTTTCGCAGCCAGTGTATATGACGATTCCGGTGGCTGTGCCGGCGGCGACAACGGTGTTGGCCCACAGGGTGTTCTCCACACTGAGACCGGTGTCTTCGCTGCCGTCCGCCATGCAGAAGGTCGCAATGAAGCTGTGGATGTCGTTCTGGGGCTTCTCCACGTAGAAGCTGGCATCGATGCTGTGCAGCTCCGAGTCGCGACTGAGTTTCTGGGTGTAGGGGACAGCCAGGCGGGGTTTCCAGTCCGTCTCGCCGTCCAGTTGGTCCGTCCGCACGAATACCGAACCGCTGCGATCGCTTGTACGCAGCAGGATCAGATCCGAGGGCACCCGCTCGTTCTTCTCAACGATTATAATGTCACCGACCTTCAGCTTGGAGCTGGGAACCATCTCGTAGCCGCTGCCGTTGGTGGCCGACAGACGCTTGTACTTCTGCGAGTTGACCTCGTGATCCCGCTGATGACGACGCAAATCGTCGACGGCCTCCCGACAAATGGTGACCATCAGGACGAAGCCCAGCGGACCCCAGTAGGTGTACGGGTAGCCGATCCGGATGTCGGGAATGAATTGCGACAGCGCCATCAGCAGGAAGTACAGGTTGAGGAAGAAGCGAAACTGCTCGAACAGCACCAGCGGCAGGAAGGTGATGAAGTTGTACTTCTGGTTACGGATCTCATTCGGCGGAAACTTCTCCGTATTGACCCGGCCCAGATTTACGGTGCGGGCCCTAAGTTCTCGTGGCCGGAACCATTTTCGCCAGCAGCTGTAAAGACAGACAAGGATCAGTATCACGCTGCTCTCGATAAGAGTGTGGGCCAGGAACATCCTTTCGGCCGATCTCCCCTGTCATCCATATAAGCCTCTTTTTTGTTAAAATCAATAATTATAGAATGCAACGGGGAGAGATAAACTTCAAGCTTCAATAATTTGAGCTATTTTATCAATCGTTTCGAATTGCTTATTGTTTCACATAGAATTTGGGTAATATTTCGAAAAATAACGGCAAGAAAGAGTTGTTAAAAATATTTTTACGAAATTCTAAATGTATCATTTAAAAAAAAATTATTTTCCAAAATTACAAAAAATCATAATCAAAACTTTTGGAATACATTTTATGGGAAAAACCTATAAGCTCTTCTGTTAACCTTAGATGAACTGGCCATATATTATGAATCCCTTAAATATTGAATATTCTGAACAATTTAAGATTGTTGAACTCAAACATTAAACTTACTGATTCAATTTATTTAGAAAATGGTAAGCATGATTCATCAAGAGAACGATCTTAAATTTTAATTAAATTTCTAGTTTTTTCTGGTTTTTTAAAACATAAATAAAAAACAACAATGAGTAATGTTAAATTAATTTAAGTACAAAGAAAAGTTATGGCATTTACTATTATTGATTTCCATATTTAAGCGATTTCCCACGAACCCTAAACCTTTTAAGGCGCATTTGGTAGCCATTGGAACCCTATAATATTCATAAACTGGTGGGAAATCCCTATTTGGAGGCAAGTGCTACGCCGAGCGAATTAAAATTGCAGTCACAAAGGCTATCAGTCCATTTAAAGGAGGCGACCTTGAGATGGAAAATCAATAATAAAAACTCGAAAAATAAACAAAAGTGAAAATTCAGACGGCAACAACAGTCAAGGGGAATGTGTATGCATCTGTATGTGGGTGTGTGGGTGGGGTGCAAGTGTGAGTGAGAGAGAACGTGCGAGTGGGAGGTGGAAAGCCTGGCTCTGCATGCGCTAGAGCGAGAGAGAACGGACTGCAACCGAACCGATTAACTGTTGTTATTAAGCCCAAATACACTGCACGAAAGTTGATAAGAAAGCGAGAGAAAATCCCCCACTTTTGATGATTCACACCTGAAGAGATACCAGCGGTTCCGCTGGCGATTCAACAGCGGAATATTCTCTCGAGTCATGGGCGTTGCGGCCGAGTTTTGGGAGGTAGCATCATCCATGATTTCTGGCCGAGATTTGCAACAACTTTTGCAATCTGTGCTCTAATTTAGTTTTCTAGTCTGATGACGATGATGCAGCCTTTGTTCTCTGCAGCAGCTGCGATTTCTATTCGCTGTTTTCTTTCGGCCCTTTTCACATAATCACAGTCGCGGCTCATGGCACACGTAATTCGACACTCGGTAATATGTAATTCGAACTTATTCCAAATTCTTATGCACAAAACAAATGCGAATGTGAAAATTCCGTATGAAAACTGCGTCGTCTGCGCGTCGAACAACCCTGTCTTTGGTTCCCCAGAGAAATCAATAGGCGGGAAAGGGACAAACATATGTTTGCAATTTGCCAGAGTTGCCACTTTACTTTGCTAACCGCATCTGGCAACGCTCAGTTGGGCGCGCAATTCAAATAAACCAACTGGAGGGAGTGGATCTTTATGACCCCTTTATGACTAACTCAAGCGATCTTCTCGTCGCTTTCGTTAGCACTCGGATGTTAATTAAATAAGCTCTTGCCGGTTGTCTACGCTTCAGCTGCCTTAGATCAGCGCGCAATGTTCGCTGCTCCTCTTATTTGTTTGCCCACGAGCAAACTTGTTTTTCTAGAGACTTTTTGTTTTACGAGCACTCTACTTGGCCGCTTGCGCTAGACGTGTGCGAATAGAGCGCGCTTCAAAGTTTTGTCAATATAGCACACACATTCATTCCAGTTGGCCAGACGATTTCGTGTCATGATCTCATAAGAAAAAGTTGCCAAAAGTGCTCAGCTCAAGCAAAAGTTCAACGACTTGTCTGCCAACATAAGACAAGAAAAACAAAAGGGCCTACTGAATTATTGGCTCACCTGTGTGACTCACGTTGCACTTCAAAGACAGCGCTTTAACCATCGAATCCTACGGTCTTCTCCCTCTCCATAATAATAATCCCAAAGTGTGTCACGTTAGTTAAATACGCCTAGATGCGTTTTTAATGCATTTTTCCCTTTTAGCGATTCGCTTATCGGTCGAAATGTGATTCAGCCGAGGCTTCCTGCATTCTGTTTGAATTGAAATGCACTCGTCAACAGTTGCAGCGGCCATAACAAACAATTGCCGCGATTCGTTTCGTTCTGAGTAATTAAATGGAAATTTCGAAACGATTTGTAAACCTCAGCAGATTTCATAGTACTGTTCAAGCAAATATTGTTTTCCGCCTTTCCCATTAAATGTAGCATTTAAACAGCTGCCATTTTTGAGATCTGGTGAAGCTTGTTATTTTTCAGCTTTATATACTTTGAAATTGTTCTTATAAATCATATACAAAAAAATGTTTTCTCTTAAATAAACTCAGCCAAACAAGTGATCTTATATCAGATGCAATTGGATAAATCAAATAAACGTAATCAAATATTTATACCTTTTACTGCCACTATTAACCCTTCAAACACAGTATGTAATTAGATAAAGGTCTTTATCACCATGGTTTAATACCAAAAAAAAAAAAGAACAATTATTTATCTTTGTCCTATAATAAAACAATAATAAACAATTCCGCAGTATCATATTTCGATAAAGTTCTGATTTTCGTTCTCAAAATGCACGATAGATAGGTGAAAAATTGCATATCAATCGTTCCCTATCGTATGGTCTACTTTTTTTGTATATTGATTTATAATTTGAAGATATTACCTTTTCTTAAGCACTGACAAGTTTAAGATCCCCTAGTTAGACAGAGGTACAAAAAAAGTGTAAGACATTTGATGGAAACACAGTTTACAGCCCATAAAGAGCACCCAAAACGCCAGAAAAGGCAAAGAGAAAACTGTTTCCCACCGAAATGAGTTGGTTCCAATGAGCGATTGAAAAACTGAGTACCTGGTTTCTGTAATTTATGCATCACCCATTGGCGGTTATTCACTATTCACTACTCACTACTCCTCCTTCCCAACTCCCGCAACCCATTTCTTTTAACGGCTGTGTGTCACTCTTCAAAGAAACTAATTTACAATTCTGTGCCAGAGATAAGTGTTAAGTGAGTTGTTTGTGGCTTTAAAAATGTTTTAGATGGCGAAATGCTAGTCATTTTTACAACATTAGTTTTTAAAGTGAGACTAAGCCATCATTGCCTTCTTAAAATATATTACTTTACTTGTTTTTAGTCTTTAATATATATCTATGAATTATTATCAAGAAACTTCAGTGGTATTAACGGAGTATAAATATCGAAACTCAAATATTATCACCCACAAAGCTATGTAGCTAAAAATATAAACAAAGAACCAATGATCTGAAAATATTTCTAAGGCTCAAGCAGTTGATATCTTCAATTAGTATTTATATATGGATAAATAGAAAAGAAGCAGTGATTTTATTTATATATTTTATGGATTAATGATTATTTTTTCAATATTTTAAATTCGAAAAATTCTTTTTGAAATTTCGGAAATTTTTTTAAGAAAACTAACCACGTGTAGATAAATAGAAAAGAAGAAGTGATAAATTTTTCAATATTTTATATTTCAATATTTTATATTTCACTATTTTTTTTATATATTCTATGAATAAATATTGATTATATTTTCAATACTTTAAACTCCGAAAATTCTCTTTCAAATTTTGAAATTTTATTTAGAAATCTAACCACATGTAGAGCTAAATAGGTTAAATATCAAATAAAACTGGTAATATCTTGAACACAATTGTTATTTTATTTTTATACCCATATGGTTGTTACGGAAAAAGACGGATGGATATGTTTGCTCGGTAGGGAGTGGAAACACGTGTACCCTTTCACGGGTAACCGGAATAGAATGAGGTGAGCTATGAATAGTGTGACTTGCGCTGCCTTCTGGCTTTTGGTTATTAACCCACATTGCCGGTGGGTGGGAAAACAATGCCAGCAAAGTCCAAGTTGCGGGCGTCAATCGTTGCCGCATTTCACCGCACTTCATCCCCCTTTTGGCCTTGCTTTTTTCCCTTCCCAGCCATTTGCATTCGCAACTAGATAAACAGCTAACGGCGACTGGAAAATAATAACATTAGGCGTTACCATTGACAGTTTGTGGCGTTGGGGGAGGCGCATAAGGGGGCATGTGGGCGTGGCTGACCAATTTGCATGCCACAAAGTGAAAAAAAGCTTGGGAAAAGTCTGTCGTCAGTTGGCAATGGCTATATTTAATGCAATTACAATTAGCTTAAGTGTGATTGATTCGAGTCTTTGGCAAATTATGAAAGAGTATTGAATATTTCATTGAACTCTGGTTATTAAACGTGAAAAATAATGTATATATTTCTAAAAATTCCAAGTAATTTTTTATTATAAGACCCATATAAACAGGAAGGTTATCAGCAGCACTTCTTCGTGTTAAGAGTAGAGGAATAATTTCGTATATAGGGAAGCATAAATGGTTCCACAACAGCGGCCACCGTGGCTGCCACAATCACACCAACAACAAACTGTGCAGCATGGCGCCTCACTTTGCAATTCTAATCGGCCTGTCGAAATCTTTGAGCCTCATATAACCGAAACGGCAATCGGAGTGGAGTGCCGAAAATGAAACGAAAAGGCAGGGAAAAGTTTCAAACGGGCGGAAAAGCTAGGCTCAGAGTAACGAAACCTTCACAAAACCACAAAACTGGGTGTCGAAAACGTTTTAGGGAACTTGAAGCTGTAAAGGCCTTAAGATTTGTCCGTGACCAATAGACGATAAGAGGGCTATAAAGAGTTAAAGACGCACTTGTAAATCAAAAGATGACATTGGGTGGCATCGGAAGAGGAGATTGGCATTTTATAGTGATGAAACGGTAATCCGTCTTTTGAGTAAGCCAACGCACATGGAAATTAAATTATGGAAATTAAATTAAAAATAAGTATAAACCCTGAAATTTGTATAACTAAATTTATATAATTTTATTTCTTTAGCACAAATTGCAAAGAAAATATTAAAAATGATTTACCTATTTTATTATAACTCTAGAGTTTTTATTACTTGTTTATTTTATTTATTTAACTAAAAAGAAATTATTGGATTTTTTAAACTCAAATTGCAAACAAAATATTAAAAATGGTTTACCTATATTTTATAATTTTATTATTTTCTATAACTAGAATGAAATAATTAGATTTTTTATTTAAATTGCAATCCAAATATGAAAAATGTTTTACCTATAATATTAAAAATTAAATGGCTTTTATCATTTTTGAGCTTATGCTTTAAAATGCTCAAATAGTAAAAAAGGCATTAGGATTGTTATATAAAAGGCTTGTTATCTACCTATATTTACCTTTCCCACCTTAAAGTTAACAAAAATATATTTCCACATAGAGCTTTCCTTTGTTCAAGTTTTCAAGTCGAATACGTTCCTTTTATTACCATCGACAGTTTTTTGGAATTTAAATTTACTATCACTATTTCGATCTATCGACGCATTGCGGATTTCGTGGCTTCATTTGGTAATTTGGTCGGCAGTCGACCTGATTCTGATAAGCGACGAAAAGCCAGCAGAGAAACTTTCAATTTTCGACACAAAAAAGCGAGAGAGTAACCGAACCAAAAAACCCTATAGAGCGACTTCTTCTGGGCAACTCGTTTGTATTTTTTAGAAACCTTGAAAACAACAATGTGTAGCCAAAACCAGCTGAGGAACCAAAGCTGGTTTCGGAATTTTTAGCATTTCTTGGTGACTTCTTGAGTCGTTTTTGTTTTGTTTTTCCTTTTATTTTTTTTTTGGCTCGCCCACCAATCGGGTTTCAAGTCACACGGCAAACATCGATTAAAAAGTGCCCTGGTAACGGGTGGAGTTGTGTGTTTTTGGCCAAAGTTTCGCGGCAATTAGAGTTCCACCTAGAAATGTGGGGGTTCCGATGTTTGCGCTCACTTTATGCCTTGTCACCCAAGCAGCTCGCCCGTCTTGGCCACTATTTATAGCCGTGTTTTTGTTATTATTTCCATTTCTATTCGCTGAATTCTTCCCCCAGACATGGAAGTCGTCACGTTTATCGATTTGCAGTACGAAATGTTTTCAATTTTCTTTCTCCGATCCACTTTCAGACGTGTGAGCCCGTTTGCCGTTTGTTTCGCCGCCTTTCTCAAAAGTTCTCTCGTGCTTCCCTCTCTAATTAGGTAAATTAAAAATATATCTGGCAATCGCTATATATGTCTTCATACAGATGCATTCATTGTGTATATGTCGCACATGTGCGGCCCCCATACATTTTTCCACTCGCCTTTCGGCTAGAATCATTTTCTTGGAAATGTGTTTCGTAAAAGATCTAATTTAAAAGTAACATGAAATTGCAACACCACACAATTTGGCTCACTCTGCTCATCGCAGAAGGCTGAAAACACATTTTGCTCAGGCCAACGAAAAATAATAAACAATTTGCAAGTGGCGAAAAAACAAAACAACAACTTGTTCGGCGTAAAAGTGTTTATTTGAGAAAGTGATAGAATAGCCAAAAGAGCGAGAGGTCAACGTTTTTCTAGATTTCTTTGGCAAATATTTAATATTCAAAAATTATTTATAGAATTATTACGAAAGGCGATTTATCTTCGAAGGGCTGCCGGTATAAAAATACAATAGTTAAGTGAGATATTGATAAAAGGAAACAAAATGTGCCTTTCAGAAGTCACAATAAAATTCTTTGTAATATTTTAAATGAGAAAAAACACAAAAAACGGGCTTTCTCGCGAAATTTGAACAGAAGCAGAATGAACCCCTATTTGGGGTAATATTTAATAATAAATTACTAGTAATTTCTACTCCGCTTCCGGACAAGATAACTAAATATTTTTGGGTTTTTCAGATTTCCGGTTAAAAAAAACAAAAAACCATTCGGAAATCACAGGAAATACTTGATAATATTTTAAATAAGAAAAACTAAAAGTGACCCTGACTAGAGATTTGAGCAGAAGCGATAAGAAGAACCCTATTTAGAGATAACATTTTTTCAAGGAATTTATGTCCGTATTTCAATATTAAAATTAATTATAAAAAATTTCTACTCCTCTCCCCCGACCAAAATAAATTAATTTCAAGATCAGTAAATATATTATTTTCAAGAAATTTGAACAGAAGCGATAATGAAACCCTATTTAAAGATAATATTTTTTCAACGAATATATTAGTTAGTTTTTAATAGATAACTAAATATTACTAGTCTTTTCAGATTACTTATTATCCAAATAAGAAACCAAAAAAAAAAAAAAATTCCCAAATCACAAAAAATGCTTGGTAATATTTTTAAAGTTTAAAATTAAAACTGACTAGAAATTTGAGCAGAAGCGATAAGAAGAACCCTATTTAGAGATAACATTTTTTCAAAGAATTTTGTCCGTATTTCAATATTAGAATACAAATAATTTCTACTCCATTTCACGACAAAAATATATATTTTTAAGATCTGTGATATATTATATTTCCCCTGAGGTAACACGTGTGTTTTCTGCTGTTTTGCTGGCTAGTGAACAGCTGTTGCCGCGCTATTTACTTTCCCACCACTATATTCCTGCTATTGCACTATTGCAGCAGTGAAATGGAAATATTGCGCATACGCAGCGTTGGCGGAGGGTAACGAGCGGATCGCACCGAAGCGGCGACTCACCTGCAGAGGCACAGCTTGCAGACGTTCCCAATGCTGCGGCTCTTGCTCTTCCGCCGATTATGCTGGTAGAAAACCGTGGAGGAGCCGTTCTCCGGATCGACGATGGTGCTGTGGGTGCCGCCATTGCCGAGATGATCTCCCGACGCAGTTGCTCCGGCTGTCGCTCCCGACGAAGTTACTCCATCTGCAGTGGTTACTCCATTACCGCTACCGCCAACACCCCCCACCGATCCCGTCCCCGTCCCCGCGACGCCCGATGACGTGTGCGTTAATTGCGCCAGTTTCGAAATGCTGCTGTAGATGCCGTTGGAGTTCTTGGCGCGCTCGCGACTCCGCTCATTTCTATAACGTATCTGGCCGGCGGCAGAGCCAAAAGTGTGGGATCCAAAGAGATTGCCCAGAAAGCTGCCTCCGCCGCCGGCGGCGGAGCTGCTAGCGCCAACGTCGACGCCGCTGTAGCCGCCAGAGCTTTTGCGCCGTCTGCCCCTGTTGTTGTTGTTGTTGCTGCCGCCGCTGCCGCTGTTGTTTCTACCGCTCGGTACATCGCGGCGTATGAGTAATTCCGTCTCCGAATCAGTTTCGCTCTCTTCATCGAAATCGCGTAGCGGTAAATTGCTCTCGGCCATTTTAAGAGAGAGAACAGAGAGAGAGAGAGAGAGAGCGAAAGCAAGCGTAGTTGGCTTAAGTGTATGTATAGGTGTGTTTTGGCTTTTGGCGCCTGAATTGAACTTATTAACACCTTAATTGGATATGCAGTTTTTGCCTCACTATTGGCTGTTGTTTATTTTCTAGGTAAAAATAAATGCCGAGTTCTCTTGTTGTTGGCCCTCTTGCCACGTTTCCATTGAGCAATTCCAGGTGTTAGCTTTACTGCTGCACCTTATCGCACCTGAGTTTTTTTTCGTTTATTTGAGCGGTAAACAGGCAGGGTAAACACCATATACGCGTAAATCGCAGGCATTCCCCGTGGTGGAAGTCCGCTTATCAGTCGAAACGGTTGCCGGCTGCCAAATCGTCACTATGACACTTCTATTGCTCAGCGTTTCTACTTAATTGATACGAATTTCATAAATAAAAGGCCAAGGCCCGGGCCACGCAACACACACACGCACATGCACTCTATGCAGCCAGTCGAATTGGCCAGCTTTTCGAGTTTTCATCGAGAAAAACAATTATTGCACTTCATTTGTCCCCGGTTTGGGCCGCTGCCAGCACATTTTTTATTTATTTTTAGCCCGGATATTGCACGAAAAACTTTGAAATCCCGGAAGCAAGTTGCCAGCGAAATAATTTTGGCCAAGCGTTAATCAGCTGGCTTTACAGAGCACTGTTAGCAGAGCGGAACGCTTCGCAGCACTGGCTGTTTAAATGTTAATTTTATGCAAGGCCCTATAAACGAAAATCCTGCCAAAAGATAGCTTAAAATAAAATAAAAAAGTAAAGGAATAAATGTTTAAGGCTTAAACGCATTAAGGGCAATAATAATTCAATCAAAAAACGTTACCACCTACGCCTATGTGATAAAGCAACAATTGCTTTCTACACTTTTCAACACTAATTGGCGCCCCTATTCAAATTTTCAATAAAACTTCTAAAATACAAGAAAATAAAATCTTATACTTTAGATACTTTACCAATGTTTCAATTTCAAATTTGTATATATATAATCAAAAGTAATCAAAGACCACTTAACTTAAAAGTTCTAACCCTCATAATAACCATTTGGTGTGTATAAAATATTATATGTTTATTCGTAGCTTACATTAGCAAACAAACAATAAACGGGAATTTACACAGAGATCTTAAACAACTAAAGATAATATGCCCGCAAAGGTACGCGTTCTACATACACCTACCATTGACTTTGATAATTTAAAAGTATACAAATGATTTCCAACTAATACGCGACCAATCCAAAACGTACTACTGAGGAGGAGACGCTACGTAAGGCTGCCGTGTCCATGGATATTTTATATAATCGCTTGCTATATTACACTGTCGGATGTGGCTGCACTTGCTCAGCTACGCTCCGTCTGCAGCGTTATGTTGGAGTCCGAGTTGGAATAGTTGTGCTCCAGTCGGGGTCGAAACTCGTCCTCGCCATCCGAATAGGAGCCCACCGAACGACAGATGCTGTAAGAAATTGATAATATTATTCAAGTTATATCTCAAATTTAGAAAATGACGATTGAGAGTGAATCATAAGATAAAGTATTCCTAAATAGTGGTTTGAAAGCATAATATTAGAGACCATTTGAGAAGTATATTTTTAGCGCATATCGTAACCATGTACTTAAAGATAATGGGAATTATATTACCGTTGTGTTGACGCATAACCCTCGATGGCCAGAGCTTGACTCACTCCCGGCGGCAACAGCTGCTGGAGCAGTGCATCCTTGACCGCATTGACGCTTGTCGGCAGTGGCACGTGGTTCATGTCCACCGACGAGTGCGACTGCGACAGGTGCGGCGCCGTCAGCCCATTCGCCAAGCGAGCTTCTCCACCGCCCGCAACGCCTGCACTGCCATCCCGCTCGTCTACCTCATCCCTTTGCGAGCGTTCGATGTAGCGAAGCGTACTGAAAAGCTCCAGCAAATTGCCAAAGGTGTTTCTCAGATCGCAGTGACCGGTGATGTCGAAGCACAGCTGTGAGACGTTTTGGCGCAGCAGGTAGATGGCATACTTGGTTTGCTGCGACGGCAAAATGGAGCGGGTGTACAAAGGGAATCTGTAATGGAATAGGATGAATAAGCATTGTGAATCATTATTCACTCCCTCCCGTTTGCACTTACTCCCTGGTGGTGTAGGTCAACTCCTTGATGTCGTCCACAATCCTTGCCTTTGATGGCTCGTACAGAATGCGGTTCCTCAGTGGACGATCCATGATGATGGCTAGCATCTGCACCAAGTGGGCGACGTAGCCCAGGGCCGCACTCACCGCCAGCGGCGAGACGTTTTCCAGGAGCTGTGCATTGGCCGCCTGGCGGGAGTCGCTCGTATATTGCTCCATGTGGGGAAAGGCGATGCCACAGATGCTGAACTGCTGTCCGCCCACGCTCTGGATGTTGTAGATCTCCTGCAGCTCCAGCACCAGGGTGGACATCCTCCGCTCCACCTGTAAAAAGTTTCTGTTTAAAGTAGCTATTCATCAGGAATAGACTCTGGCAATCCTACCTGCCGAACTATCTGTCTTTTCTGATCACGCTGTTCCATGTGCTGCGGCGATAGAGTACGCATCTCAAGGCGCTCCTGCTCCAGTCGATGTCGCTGGTTGTGGAGCTTCTGCTGCAGTGCCTCACGCTGTTCTCGCATCTCCTCCAGACGTTGGCGGGCCCGCTCGTTGCGCTGTCGAAACGTTTCCCGTTCCGCTTTCAGCAGACGCTGCTGGCTGCTTAGCGCTTCGATTCTTCTGGTTAGCTGCTGGGCATTGTAAAGCGTGAGGGGCGCGATCTGTTGCTGCTCGGCGAGCAACACGCTCAGGGCGCGGCCCATGGAATGGTGATAATGGGCGGAGTGGTCGCCGGACAGCGATGTGGTGCGGGGCTTGAGGCGCAGTTCGTTCCTGGTCACACAGTGCACACTAAGACGGGCGATTTCCCGGCACACCTCGGCCATTTGTCGCATCTTCTGCTGATGCAAGCGCTGCAGACGTTGCAGCAAGAGCAGTTTGTCCAGGTTGTTGCTGCGCCGGATCTCCTGCTGTTGGCACTTCAGCTGGGCATAACGCATCGTGCTCATCCGCAGCACGGGACTGGAACTGCGGCTGACAGCCGGCGAGTTAATGCCCTCATCCTGCGGCTCCTCCAGCTCTTCATCCGCCGCGTAGTTCTGGTAGTGCAAATGCAGCTGCGACTGCAAACCCTGCTCGCTTATCATCGACGGGGAGGCAAACTGCTCGCCGTTCAGCTGGAAAACTAAGCAATTCGGTCCACACTGAGAGAGGGTGACGGGTGACAGGGGTATAAGGCCGGAGAAGTAGACGCCCCAGCTGAAGAGTAGTTCCGGTGGGCGTGGCAGCCTGCTGGGCGTAAGCTGGGACCTTCTGGAATCAAGATAACTATAGGAACTTTTAGGTTGGAAGCTAGGAAAGCCACTTACCCGCACATCTCCTTAGTCCTGTGGTCAGTGTCAGTCGGTTGGCCATCTCTCCTCTCCGCCGGATAGTGCTTCCACACCTTGACGCACACACACTGCGCATTGGTTTTCCGCCAGGCCTCGTCATCCGTGCAGATCTCCGCCCACTTTTGCTGCTGGTGTCGCTGCGGCAGCTTTTCGCTGGTGTAGAACGCCTCACTGTCCTTGTCCGTGTGCAGAGTGTAGTAGAGGAGAACATCCTCCGGCTCTACCTGCTTTGGTGACTTTTCCAGCGGCGCGGAAACAATATTGAATCCCTGAATTCGCGCCAGGTTCCGCAGTCGCAGTTGCTGGGTGGCCAGTGGCAGCCACTTGCGGCATCGCGGCCGCAGATTCATCGTGCTGCGCGGTTTCCGGCGAATTACGGATTACGCGGAGCCCGCAGCCCAGTTCATGGTACACTAGAACAGCGTTTGTTGTAGTTTTTCCTAAATAACTTTTTACAAAAAAAAATTATGGGTCCAAACAGCTGTTTTCTGATGCGTTAGTGTTGAACAACGTTTAAAACCGCCAATAGAGGTGCTAGCTATTTTCTAGCTAGTTTAAAAAGTACTCTTTTTAAATTGAACATTCTAATTCAAGTTTATAATAATTTAATAATTAGAATAAAGGAGAGGAATATGTACAAAGCTAAAAAAAAAAAAAGTTTAAAATTTAAATTAAATATTTTATTTTGTTGTACTTTATTTGGCTATTTAAAGCTAGATTTCTTCTTCTCTAGTATTTAGTATTTTCAGTATTTAAATATCAATGGTTATCGATAGGCAGGATAAATCGATTTACAAAACAAAAACAAAGAGGAACTTATCTTTGCTTTGTCCGCCCAAAAGGAAACTTGCTGCAAGGACTCCACTCCAAAGTTGGCTTTACTATGAGCCAGAACGATGCTCAGCTACATTAGAGATGCAGTCATGGCACCGACGACACGCAGCAGTCCCAAGAAGAACAACAATAACAACGGCAGCAGCAGCCAGAAGGGAAGCGAAGCTCTCAAGGATGTGAACTCATCCGCATCCAGGGAAACAGCAGATGCTCCAATGCGTGGCTACAAGGTTACTGATAACGAACGGTCCAGGAAGTACGGCATTGGAGCCAATTCCCTGGAAATGTTAATAAACAAGGCTAATACCAAGTTTCCGGTAAGAAAAAAAACAGGAAAATCTCCTGCGTAGAAGCGTCAATCAAGACGCCCACCCACTCACAAAAAAGGGGACCAAAGTTCCTGGTCCTGGCCATTTTCAAGGCCACGTCCCTGGCAGTGGCTTCCGCGTTTGTTTGGCTCTCTTTCAATGCCACCCGTGGCGGGCAGTGCGCATGTCCCGTCTGCGGAGCTAACCACCTGTTGGTGACGCGTCCTTGCCCAGCCAAAAAAACACTTGCTGAAGGCCACTGAACTAGGAATTGGGCGAGACACTCCGTCACCCTGGCCTCCTTATAATTGGGCCATGTCAAGGACAGTTTAACTATTTCGGCTTGTTCCTTTTAGCTACTCGAGTTGCACTTGTACTTGGCCTCTGATGGCTTTGAGGTGTCCGATGACGAGTACCTGAATAGCCTGCCCGCCCAGACGCTGTTCATTGTGGCTGGTCCAGATGCAGTCATTACAACAGGTGAGCTTGGAAAGGAAATGGTTAAGATAATATATCTAATATCCTTGACTTCCCCTAGATGCCGACTTTGAGTTTGAGAAGATGCGACAGCAATCACCACTGCTGAAGGTTGCCGACATTTTTTACGACTTTATTGAACAGCATCCGGAAAAGTTCCGCCGCATGATCATGGAGTACGAGCACCAAAAGCACCGACGCGTCCTGGACAACACCAAGGCCCACCTTAGTCTGAAGGCCGAGCACGTGGAGTGGTTCGAGGGCGGGGAGGAGCGCTTCCATTCCAAGGAGGAGGCCATGGCCATGCGGGCTCAGACACGTGTGCGCGGTTACTACTATAAGGCCAAAGAGGAGCTGACACGTAATCCCTTGTACCGCCAAAATGCCAAGGCACGACAAGTGATAAACTCGGTGCTGGAGCAATTTCGGTACTTGCTTATCGGTTGCGACTATTTCTCTATGATGTTCAACAGAAAGTGTCAGCAAAAGCACGAGTTTCTGCAGCGCCAACTGGGCGAGGAGGAACCGGATGCTGGCGGTCTGCCCAGCAAGAGACTGAGGCAAGTTATCAAGGAGTACACCAAGGAGAACTGCATACTCGACGAGTGGTCCGTGTCCTTGTGCTCCAACTTGGGCGACTTTTATTGCCAGGGCGCCTTCTCAGAGAATGGCAACTGCTGCTCCATGCAGCACACCATCAATCCATACGCTTCGCGGGAGAATCTGATTTTGTTCCAGGTCTGGAATCTGGACCACCAAATTGAACTGTGTCGCACTATTCTACCCGCACTTGTGGCCAATGTGGAGGACCTGGTTAGTCATCCGCAGCGCAAGTGCTCGTTGCACAAGAAGCAAGTAGTTGACATCTCCGTTCTCGAGTACTTTCTGGAGATATTCTCGCTGAAGAACCTCAAACTTGTGCACATTGTTTGCCACGAAAAGGTTCAGCGGTCGAACCGTTCTAACGGCCGATTGCTGTGTCCCGATTGTCATGAGTACCGAATTGTGCAGGAGCTAATGGAAGTGCAGGCGGACAGTCCAACCTCTTAAATGGTATATAAACCAGTTACCTAGCCAAGCAATATTGTAAACAATGACTTTAAAAAAACTAGAATTTCACCTTTGTTGCTCTTAGTTTTTGTTTCGAGCATTTTATATCACTGATCTCAAATGAGATAAGTTGTACAAATGGAAATTATCTCAAAGTTAACTATCAAACCGTACTGTTGAAAGTATTTACATATAAAATACGTAAACTATTATACTTATATGCATTTAATGTTAAAATAGCTTGACAGACTATTAGAACTATGTGGCTACGCAATATCGAAATATAAACTAGATTAAATGTTCGTTGACTGTAACGCTTGTAGATGAGAATTTAATACGTTTTGTTGGCGTTACATCGAACAGCATGTCCAAAATATGAAATATTGATATATTATATATATATAAAAGTATTCAAAGTTATTGATAAGGAATAAGAATATACAGAAAAGTATACAGAATTTTAAATGTCGAATTTAAATTGAGTTTCACAACCTATCAGGATAAAACGGTTTTTGCTACACTTGGCTTCTCTGTACCTCTACGATTTTTGTACAATCTTCAAATAATTAAATTAGTTCAGGATCTCCTTACCCAGACAATTTCCATTCAGAATAATCCAATTTATTGATTTTACTTCTCTTTATTTACTAAAAATGTTTACTGCATAAAAAATTATACAACACAAAAATATATTTTATATATGTATCAAATAATAATATTCAAATAAATGTAAATTTAAAAACATTCGTATGCATACGAGCTGAGTAAATGAATAAATATTGATGAGAAAGGAAAATAATCTTCAATAATGAAATTATAATGTTCGCAAGTAACAAAAGTATTTAAGATATTATTAGTCGTGTTTGATGTGCGCTTTCGTGTTATCCGGATACATATCAAGCATAGTCGATTTCTTGGATTTTGTTTCGTTTCGTTGTTACCTCATTGCACCTGCCTTCTTCTTCTTAACGTGTAGGATTAGTATATGTTCGCTCTCGCTGTTTGCTTCGTAGTGGTGTTAGAAATTGTTTGGTTTTAGTGCTGCTACCAAATCGCGTTTCAACAAAAAAAAACTCTCCTCTTCAGCTACAATGTCGGTTGGTTGTTAGTTTAAAGAAATTTTTGCTAAAAACTTGTTCCCGTTCCCAAGTCATTTGATTGTGGCGATCCTTAGAGTGTCTGGTACTTAAACTAGATAACTATAACAGGCAATCTGATTGATATTCAGTTTCGTTTTCTGTATGCTGCTGTTGAGTTGCTATAATTGATTTCTATGGCGTTGAGAAATAATTATAGATCCGATTGTCCAGGTCCTGAAAAAGATCAAATCAAGAAGAGCATTACTTATGGGTGACTTCGGGAAGCAGAAACAAACAAATAAAGCTAACAGTAAATTGTGGAAACTTTCAAGTCTCGATTTGACCATGAACACTGATCTGGGTTTCGACTTACAGACATAGAAAAAGAAAACTTCAAAGGTAAATAAATAAAAACTGAAGCAGCAACTAAGAAAGTGCAAATGCCAGGCAGCCAAATCAATTTTGAGAGAAAACTTCACCTTTTTTGTTCAACTTTTGTTTGCTTTGTTCATTCAATTCAAGTCAGTTCAATTCAATTTAAGTTTTTGGGGTAAAAGCCATTCATTGTCATTATTAAAGTTAACGATTAATTTGTTGTTAAAAATATATATATTTCTTATTGTGTGTATAGAACAAGTTAATCGAGTATAAGAGAAAGAAACATTTAATTATGCATTTTTAAACTCATGAATGGTTAATGTAACGAACGACTTTTCGACAAGTTATATTGTACAATTTTCCATTTTATGTTTTTTCCACTCTATTATTTTGATTGTATTTATTTATGGTCACAACAACAAAAAAGTAATCTTCATTCGTTGTTCTTTTTGCAAGGTGGAGTTTGCTCTCCAAGCTCAAGTTTTTAAGGGAAGCATTTGGGAAGGGAACTACAACAGTTCGACAAAAATATTTGCGATGAAAAAAGTTTCTTTGATTAATCCATTTATTAATAAGGGAAATATGATCTATTTTAATTATAATTTTATTATTTTTATGGAGCATACAAACCTGTTTTCGATTTTTTCTAATTTCAATTACAACGATCGCAAATATTTTTATGAACATTATAAAGAATACGGCACACAGAATTAAAGTCAAATAGCGGCGAAAATAAAAGTAAATACATAGAATAGATAGAGGACAATTTTCGGAATATTATGAAACATTCAATTAGTTAAAACTTGCTTTTTGGGTAATTTTTTAATAATTGCAATTTTTAGGTACCTTAGGATTTTGAACGAGTTTTACAAAATCATTGAGTTGAGATGAAATTGGTTTTTATTTTGTTGTTTATTGTGGCGTTTGGTAGATTTTTTTATTCAGTTTTTTTATGCTTGTTATTATTTGGTTCGATTTCATGAGTTAACGGCTTACAAATTTTGAAATACTCATGTAGTTTTTAGAAAATGATTTTGGTTGGTTTTTTTGGTTTGGTTTTTTGCGCTTTACTGAGGTAACAAACGAACGAACGAATGAACGATTTCCTTTCATTGGTTTCAATTGGTTTATTTACATGTTTAATTAGATTTAGTTTATTAATGTATTGAGTGTATTTCGATATTCATAATGTACAATGTGGATGGTATGTGGATGATATGGGATGAGATGAGAAATGCATAACTGGCTCTTTTATCACCCATTCTCAGAGGCAGTGATGGCCAAATGCAAAAGGCGCTTATTATACGAAAAGTTCGGGATTGAAATCCGGTTCGGAAGTTCTAAACCCCCTAAATACTGGATTCGTTCGCCAGAAATAGGATTTACTTCTCCCCTCAATCGATTTGGGTTCGCTTTATGATTCGTTCGAGTTTGGTTTGGGGCGCATTCGAGATTCTCTTGGAGAGATTCCATCTCCCATTCGAACCGGTCTCACATCCCTGCTAAAGACTACAGACCCGCCCTTTTAGACACTACGTACATAGGTACAATCCCTTGCCCTATCCTAGACCCTCCGCCAACTGCTCACAGAGCGTTCTCTGCTCTGCGAGTGGGAGTTCTGGCGGAAGCATTCGGGACTCTTGCTGCCCCGTCCACTGGCTATCTCCGGCGACTCTGTGACCCGGGCCAAATCCCGGTTGATTGTCTTGGAGCTGAGCACCCGCGGACACCGCACCGTCCAGGGACTGCGACGCGGATCCTGCAGCGAACGGAAGCTCTTGGAGGGCAGCACCTCGTCCCCGCTGCCGCTGGCCTCGCACCAGCTGTTGTAGTAGTCGGAGTACTCCTTGTCCTGCTTGGGCGTCGGCGCCGGCGTGCTGTCCAGCGAGCTGTTCTCCTGCGCCGAGTCCATCTCCTCCACCAGCGCCCGCTTGGCCGCCGCCTGGAGGCGTTCCATGGGCAGATTCCTCAGATGCGTGCTGTCGCTCTTCAGGAGCAGACTCTGGACGAGCTCGTTGACCAGCTTGTCGCTCACCACCCGCTGGTTCTTGGCCGAGGGTCCCATTATGGGGGACGCGGGACTGTTGGGCGTCGAGGGATTATCCGCATCGATGGAGGTGTTCTTGCGGAGGGGCAGGGAAAGCCGCTCCCTGCGCTGCGTCATTGTCTCCGCATCGTTGAGGGCTCCCGGATTCTGTCGCCTCGTGATGGACACATTGTGCACGATCTTCCGCCGGCTGGGCTTCAGCTGGAACTCATCCGCTGCACTGGCTCCCGTCTCCGGAACATCGTTCTCGTCCTGCAGCAGCTTGAAGAGCCTGGAATGTGTGGCCGCCCGCTGGTAGCTGGTCATCTTGCGCAGCTCCGGAAAGCTCTCCGATTCGGTGTCCGTCTCGGACAGCTGGCGATTCATGTCCGTCACCCCCGAGTCGTCCTCCTCGATCTCCGACTCGGATCGCTGGGTGCTGCTGTTGCGGGAGAGTGTGCCCTTGCCATAGGCACTGTCCACGGAGAGGGATTGCTTGGTCAATGCCTTGGAGTTATCATCTTCCTTCGTGGGTATCACCTCAAAGGCACTGATCCGATCACGCACCGATATCTTGGGTGTCTCCGAGAACTTCTCGACGGCAAGATCAGGTAGACCGTTGACCAGGCGCTTCACCTCCGGTTCGGGTTCCACATAGACCTCGGGCAGTTGGGGCTCCATGTTGGTGGGCGTTGCTGCTCCGCGCTCCTCCTCCTCCTGGACTTCGATTATCGCTGGCTTGTGCTCCTCCACGATGGCGCCATCCTCGCCCACTATCTGGTACTCACCCGGTGGTCCCAGGTCCACTTCCTGTGGCTCTTCCACCTCCAGGATAACACTGCTGCGATTGGGACTGGCAGTTTGCTGTGGCGGCGACTGCTGACCATCGATGGAGGTGTTGAAGAAGGCCATGGCCTGACGGTAGTTTTGGCGCTTCTGTTCCGCCTCCTCGAACTGTTCCTTCTTGGTTCGTTCCTGCTCCATGTCCGCCCAAAAATCGGTTTCCTCTTCATCCTGCGCTGGTGGAGCCCAAGTGTAGACTGTTGCCGGCTCATGCATCGAAGCCAGGGACATGGTGTCCACATTGCTCAGATTGCTCTCGCGGATCTCTTCTTGGGGCTTCTCATTCAACTGCTCCTCTTCCTCCTGCTCCGTCTCCTCCTCCTCTGAGCTCTCGTGTTCCATTTCCTCGAACTGCTGGGCAAGAACCTTTTCCTCCTCCACCACGGGATCCACTATTTCGGGCTCGTGACCTCTGGCTGCTTCCAAGGTGGCCCAAACATCTATCTCCACAGCCGCTTCATCGGGCAACTTGGCTCTGAATGCCTTGATCTCCACGGGTTTGTAGGGCGTCTCCTCTACCGAATTCTGGCGTTCTTTGCGTGCCCAGAAAGTGGCCGACTTATGGAAGGTTACATCTTCATCATCATCTTCTCCTGGCTTGCGTTTGGCTTCGATCTCGGCCCAGAAATCAATCTCCTCATCGGTATCCACTTCTCGAGGTTCTTCTGGGTATTTGGTGGGATCGTAAGAAAAGTCATTGGGTTTCTCTTCATCTTGGTAGCTGGTAGTTGATTCAATGTCCGCCCAGAAGTCCACGTTTTCTTCTTCAGGCTGCGAGGTTTGCTCTATCACTTCCTGAGCGGGCCAAACATTGATCTCCGGTTCGTTTTGGGGCTCTGAGTTATAGCTTGTGTGTTGCCAGGTGTTCTCCACCTTCTCTTGATTTACCGAAGCCCAGAAATCCTCTTCTTCAGGTTCTTCAATTATCTTTTCTGGCTTCTCTTCAACTACAAAAGTCATTTCGGCTTTTTGGGATGTGGGAAGAGATTCCACATGAGCCCTTAGAGTTGTAGTCCAGTGTTCCACTCTAGTAAGTGACTCCTTTTGCAGGGGAGTGTACGTTACGGTTTTCTTTTTCTTGGTCCATTGCTTTTCCTCCTCATCAAAGGTTTCCTTTTTCTCAATGCTAGCCCAAAAGTCCACTTCCTCGGATTTATCCTGCTCCTCTTCTGGTTGAGGCTCCTTTTCCTTAGAAGCCGTGGCGAAAGTGGACCAAAAACTGTTTTTAGCAGCCTCTAGAGTAGCTTGAGTCTTGGACATATCACCAGATACGGGTCTTGGTGGCTTGGCCTCAGAGTTACTTTCTTTAGGTCTAAGTTTCGGTGTTTCAGCTGTCGTCTCTACTGGCTTGACCTCAGGTGTTTTCCAAAAGTTCTTTGATTGCTCCATCATTTTTTGGGCCTGCATTTTGGTGGCCATCAGCGTGGCAAAGAAATCAAACTCCTCTTTAGGTGAACTTGCCACCTCCTTTACTTCTTCAATCTTAGCTGGTGTCTTATCTCGGGAAATATTATTGGTTACATCATTGGCAATGGTGTCGCCCAAGAACTTGTTGCGCATTCCCAGTGAAAACGAAGCGGAAACGTCTTCTTCGCTGGCTTTAATGGGTGTGCAAATCTCCTCTACAGGATAGGCATTGGATATCTTATATGGTTGCGTAGACTTCTCCACCGAATTGGAACGCGAAGAGTTCGACAAACTGATGGTCACACTGACATCGCAGTCATCGTCTTCGTCCTCACTTTCGACTTTGGCCACACTAAACGTATTTACTAAACTCGGTTGCTTCTCTTCAATCTGAGTTGTAGTGCCAACCTGCACGGTGGCGATGTTTTCATCATTGGAGCTGCGGCTAAAGGAGAATCGGAGTGGCAGGCGAACTGTTACCGAATTGGACTCCTCATCCTCGTCGTCATCATCGTTCTCTTCGATTTGCTTCTCAATCTCATCGACTAAGGTGGATCTGGAGTCATCCTTTCGTATGACTGTCTTGGCGTACTCGCTGCTGCGTTCCAGTTCGCTCTCCTCCTCGTAGATGACACTCAGATCCTCCTCCACAATGTAATCATCATCCATTTCCTCGATCAGGCCCTCTTGCTCCTCCTCAACCTGTTCCTCTTCGTCGAACATCTCATCAGCGGTGGTCACATCATCCTCATCGTCTTCGTCGTCACTGCTCTCGGAGTCCAGATGCTGTTCCAAGGTTTTACCTTTGTAGACCTGAACATTGGTCACCGATTTGATGGACTGCAGTGGAGCCGGACGAGCTCCTGGCTTAGGGGTATCCTCTTCATCATCACTGCTCTCCTCCTCCGATTCGCTATCCGAGTTGGAGGCATTCTCGCTGGGGGATCTCTCGCCCAGCTCCTTGGCCTGCTCCCCCGCATAGTTCTTGTGCAACTGCTTGGAGAGATTGGCCTGCGTATTTCCGCTGGCAATCTTATTGATATTGGCCAATCGCTGGCTCAGCACATCGATGACCTCGTGCTTGTTGGTGCAGATATTTCGGGCCTTCGGTTTGCTGACAATCTCCTCGATTTCAACGGAGTGCGCCCGCTTGGGAGGTTCGCGTGGCTCCACGCGGATGTGATGTTGCATGATCACCTGCGAGGGTATGTCATCGGTACTGGGCGTAATGATGATATCGGGCAGCACGCTGCTGGCCCTGCTCTCTTCGGTGGAACTCTGGCTGTAGCTGGGCGCCACTGGATAGGGATACGGATGACCGTAGGGTGGCATGGCATGGAACTGGGGATAGCCGGCGGGATATGGCGAATCCCCCGGCTGTTGTCCATAGGGTGGCAGGGGTGGGGGATAGTAGGGATAATAATAGGGATACGTGGGAAATCCCTCCGTCTGCTTTCCTTCCACCGCTTGTTGAGGTGGAGGTGGCGGGGGATACGAATAGGGATATGGCCAGGGATTAGCACCCTCACCATTGGGTGGTGGAGGAGGCATGTACCAGGGATACGGATAGCCAAAGGCATAGGGATAGTGCGGTGGCACCGACTGCGAACGAGGTGCCTGTGGTGGACAAGAGCTATCCGAACTGAGGGATGAGTTGGATGAGTGGGTGGTGGGTTCTGTGCAGGGTGGTGTGGTGGGTATTTGTGTAGGGGTGAAGGTGGATGATGTGTAGCTATGACGTTTATTGGTTTTATTGTTAATCTTATTATGATTATTATTATTATTTTCAGTATTTCCGTTGTTGTTGTTACTATTATTATTATTATTATTATTTGGGGTTTCGTTCAGTTCAACATTTTCCAAATCCGAGTCCAGCTCGGTGTGAATTTTATGGTCTGAGGTCGGTTTTGTGGTACACGGTTATCAAATATAAAAGTAGAAAAAGAGAAATAGACACGGTGAGAGTGCGAACATTATGTTGTGGGTGTTGTTTTTCATGTGATCCTTTTGTTGTCAAATTAATACGATCCAATAAAATCTGATCTGATATTAATCGATTGGTTAAATGGTAAAGCAAGCTATGTACAGGTAAATGGCGCATGAGTAGTGATGAGTTTGGGATGCTTAAAAGTTGAATATCAAAAGCCATTAGGGGATTAGGTCAAACTATTGGTGGGACACCATTCAGCAAAAAAAGGTGAAATCTCTCAAAAAAGGTGTTTTTAAAATTACGATCCTTGATGCAATGCTTGTGTCTGAATGAGCGTGTGATCATTGGGATTAGTGATGCTCGATGGGTTCTGAGTATATATATACAGCCATGAGATTTGTCTGATGTATAGTATGTATGTTTGGAATTCAAAACTTGTAACTAAATTTCAGAAAACGATTCATCCTTTCAGGTGGTTTTTTTCTTCGGGACACTGAGTTCTTTGGCACAGCTGTACTTACCGGCATTTTCAGGTGTGGTCATTGCCTGTAGAATTTTGAATGATCGACTGGGTATGGCGCTGCCTGTGTATTTTTTTGGTTCCGGAGCTTGCTGTTCACTTGGCGGCACATATTGCTGTTGTTGGGGGGTATCTAATGAAAATAAAAAAATATTTTAATATTTATAGCCCATTGGTTTTTGAAGAAAATAGATATAGGATACTGTAATAACCTCCATTAACTTCTTACCATATCGTTGTGGCGTAAATCGGTTCTGAGCTGAGACGCCATTACCTGAAACAAACACTAATTTTAATAAATAAAGTCCAACTTTATTAATCCACTATATATTAATTATCTAATACAATTAGTTTTCTACTTAGTAGTGCTGCAAAATTTTGGTATGCCACCAATACTTGTGATTCAAGTGAGGACAGACACAGGAAGCTGGTTAGTTTCTGTCAACCAGAAGGTATACTTGTGGCTAAAAGCGGCTTTACGTATTAGTAGACTTCCCAAGGACCCAAGACACTCCCCGAGGATTAGGCACTCTCACCATGAAGACCAGAATCTTACCAACCGATGAATATATGGATGGATATTTAATGGGTTTTCTGAGGATGGGGTACCAGGGACAGTACGAATCTCACCTTGCGGGGACCAAGCTAGTGGCGTACCCGACTGCTGATGGTTACTCTGCTGATCCTGGGCGATTTGCAGGCGTCGCATCTGCTCGATGGTCGGACTATTCCTGGCCTGCTGGGCGCTCATCTGGCGAGCGAACTGCGGCCGCTGCAGCTCCGCCTCCTGGGGCGTCTGCTGCACATCCTGCCGCGAGTCCTGCCGCAAATCGCCACCATTCCCGCTGCCATCGTCCACGGTGTCGGTTATCTTTTGCAGTATTCTAAACGATTTCGATTGGATGGGCGGTGAGCGTGGATCGCTGCAAGTAGACATAGGCGTGTGTTAGGTTAGGTTGTTGGTTAGCATGCCGTCGAAAATGTCTGAAATCAACCAAATTACAACGATTTTATGTGCGAACGTTTGGGATTAATGGTTAGGTTTGGTTTGGATTCGACTCGATTTGTGAATGGAACTTAAAGAAACCAAATTTAAAATTTTGCAAAAATGTACGAAACTGTACTTTAAGCTGGAATGCGAATGCAATGTATGTGGAGTTATATACGAGTTGATAACAACATTTATATTTTATCAGAAAACTTATTTATGACACCTAATCCATCTTTTAAAATAAGAGTTTTGAAAATATATCGACATTTCGATAGCTTCGATATTTTTAGATAACATTGATGATTTCCTAAAAATATCTTTATTTTTCAAGCTCTATTTGGAGAGCAAAAAATGTTCCCGTAAACTCGACATGGCCAGGTAAATGTCAGGTAATTTATACCCATATCGTTTTTACATGAAATACTCATCAAATTGATATTAAATAATTTCATTTTGCCGAATTTTCTCTCACTTCGAAAAAGACAGAAATAAGCCTTATGGATAGCAAAATGACGTGAGTTGAAGCGAGAAAGACAGATTCGAAATTCGAACTGACGTTCTTCGAACATGTTGTTTACATTTCGACCATTTCAATTTTACCTGGGCCTATATCAAGTTAAAATTGATATTAAATAATGTAAAATTGACCTACGTTTCGTATCGATTTTTTTTTTGGGTGTAGAGAAAAGTTTAAACTGACTTCAGTAAAATTTTATATTCAATGGTTTTAACTGGATTCTGTATTTTAATACAACAAAGGCTTGTCTGTCTCAACTAACTCTTGATTGACAACACTTAGGAATGCATGGCATGAAGTATTAATGTTATTTGATCTAATGTTTAAGTACTTTGGTTTGCACCGTAGGCACTACCTGAGACGATTCTTTCTGTAGAGTATCTCCGCCTCGAGCGGACACTGGTGCACATACAAATTGTAATTGCCACTAAATAGTTGTTGGTTTAGTTGGTAGAAAAGCACAAAATTAATACGCATTAGTGCGGGCCAATTGTTGGGTGTTGGTAAAGCACAAAGATAGCTAACGGATGGTATTTTCCATAGTCTAAAAATCGCTACTTACTTTTGCAGCAGCACCGGCGACTGGGAAACTGGACCGCCTCGTCCTCCCTCGATAGCTATGGGGATTATCCTGGTGGCATTACCATTACCATTGGTGGCCGGCTGTTGATTGGGCGACAGGACGCGCTGACCTTGAGCTGGGTAATTGTGGTAACCTTGATCGACAAATTGATTAGCTGAGCGAATTATGTGACCTGCAGGCGCTTTCGTGGGAAAGAGAGAGTATACATAGACACATAGTGATGTAGAAGTTGGAGAGTTACACTTTTGGACGAGAGCAGGGATTTTGGGAGGATCATACACGGGTGAAAGACATTCCTTTGGAGCGGCGAGTGCAGGGGAGTTTTGGGTTTCGGGTTTCGGGTTTGGGTTTGGGGATGGGAATAAACTACGTACGGTTTTAGTCACAAACATTTAGGGGTTTTTAGGAAAGCGCCACACACATATTATAAACAGAACACTTAAAAGCAGGAGGCTCTATTAAAAACTTACCACCAAAGTTGGGCTGGGCGGCGGCATAAGTCGGGGTCTGCTCTAGGGTTATGGGTATGATACGCTCCTAAAAATAGAAATGGGAATGGGAAAATTAAGTACAAAGTAAATACGCTTTTGGAATATTTGCAAAATTCATTACCCATTTTTATACACAGAGAAAATGTATTAACTTAAGAATTTATGTACTCAAAATATAACCAAGTATATTAATTCTCACGTTTTCAAAACATTTTTCAAAAATGAAAATAAAAGCATTTGTGTTCTTTATGAATATTTGTTTCCAATATTTGAAATTTAAATTCAGAATTCAAATACTAATATACTGAGAATATAAAAGTTCGATTCGAGAAAGTGGTTTTACTTGAATTATTATTTACAAGATTAAAAATCTTTAAAATATTTTGTAGAACAACTCGCTCTTTATTAATATTATATTTTAAAAATTGCTTATAGCTACAGTGAAATATTCCCCAAAATTCCCTTAATTCCAACTCACCCTTGGAGCACTTTGATTTGCATTGCTGCTGCTGCCATTGGTGTTCAGGTTGATCTGCAAACGGAGTCCTCCTGGCTGGGGATTCGATCCGAAGTTCTGCAGACTGATGGGAGCAGCTGCAGCCGGAGTTGGTCCGAAGCCGTTTCCTTGGACCAACTGGGGCTGGTAGAAGGATGTCTGCTGCTGCTGCTGCTGTGGCTGCTGCTGTGGTGCGACTTGGGGCTGCGGGGCCGGAGTGGTCTGTCGCAGAGTGGAGGGCAGCACGTTGCCATTCTCCTCGGGACGAGCCCAGGGAGCCTGCTCCTTACTGGCCGGCTGTGAGCTAAGCCAGCGCATCGGCTGGTTGCCCTGTGGCTGCTGCTGCTGCTGTGGAAGCTGACGCATCGGGGAATCCCGGGCAGAAGTCTGCTGTTGCTGCAGCAGGATTCGTTGGGCCTGCGGCTCCGTGGGCTGGGCCAATGGAGCTATATACAGTGAGCCAACGTTGGTCTGTCGGTGAAAATATAGAACGAAATTCCATTATTTAGTTAACATTTGTTAATCTTCATTGTTTTCCCAACATGTTTATTTAAATTTTTCATTTTTCCCCATGAAATTTCTCGCTCGCCAATCGCCTCAAGTTCAAAATTCGTGTTTGGCCTTTGCATTTACCTAATTTTAGACGCTGCTCTTGGCTAAATGCATTCAATGTTCAGTTTTATGTGCAAATCACACACTCTCGCTCCAAGATTTTGGTTTAAAAATATCCTATTGTTCTTCCGCGAAAAGAGCTTGTCAGCTATTTGACTTGATTTCATGCGTTCCATTTATTTGGATTGCCTTAAGGTGAATATTTAATATTGCTTAACTCAAATAGGTATTTTACAACAGAGGCTGGTTTATTTAAGTATTACTCATATGCCATTTAGTTTTGCTTGTGCAATGAGGCGTATGAGTAATAAAGTTAAAGGTCAATTCGATATGGAAATAACACACAAATATTAGTGAGTTTTGTATGGCTAAGCATTTGCATAAATTTAAGTGATCTTGGGAAATATGCCTGAGATACATAGCTCTAAATTAAATATTCTTCAAATAAATATTACTCACCGGCTTTGCTGCTCCGGCAAATTGGTTTTGTTGGTTTGCGTAGTTCTGCTGTTGCTGCTGTGAATTGAACGTGGTTGCTGCTGATGCTTCGGTCCTTGCTGGACTGAAGACATCGCGAGATCTTTGTTGCTGCTGCTGAACATTGTTGTAGATGGGCTGTGGATGCGATTCCTGTTGCTGCTGTGCTGCAGGCTGTGTGCGTTGCGTGCGCCAGGGAACTGATTGAGCTGCCTGTTGTTGCTGCTGCTGCTGCTGTAGTTGTTGCTGCTGTAGTTGCTGTTGCTGCAGTTGCTGTTGCTGCAATTGCTGTTGCTGCTGCAATTGTTGCTGTTGCAATTGCTGCTGCTGCAATTGTTGCTGCTGTAGTTGCTGCTGTTGCAGTTGCTGTTGCTGCAATTGCTGCTGATATTGCTGTTGCTGCTGCTGCTGCACCTGAGCCAGCGGCGATATTGCAGTTGGTGGACGCTGCTGCGGCGACTGTTGCTGTTGCTGCTGTGCAAATCGAAAGGGGCTCTCGGTGGCTCGCTGCTGCTGCTGCTGCTGTGATGCCTCGAAAGGCGATCGAGGACTGTCCGTCTGGCGAGTGTAGACATTCACAGCCGGCGAAGTGGGCATGGCCACACTGCGGAACTCCTGTCGTGTTGCAGGTTGCTGCTCCGGTTGCTGTTGCTGCTGCTGCGGCGGTGTTGCCGGTGGCGTGGGCTGCTGCAGCTGCTGTTGCACCGGAGGACTCTTGGCCACCGGAGACGCCTGTTGAGTGGGTGTGTAGGGACTGTAGCTGTTTTCCACGCTGGCAGCCGCTGGTCTAGGACCTAAATTTGCAAAGGAAAATTTAATTAATATCATGAATTTCTCCTAGAATCCCTTTATTATTTTAGTGCTTTAGTTAGTGGGAGGTTTTTCGCGGCCAATTTGTAGGGCCTTTTGAGATGTCTGGTTAGTTGAATGGGGTTTTTAGAAGAAGCAACCTCAACCGCTTAGTAAGAGCTGGCGATGTGTGATGAGTCGATGTATCGGATGTATCGGGATCAGTAGCGGAACCATAAAAACACCCAAAAGTAAAGCGAGCCAAATCAAATCCTCTGTGGGGCTCTGCTCACCATCAACGGCATCTGCTGGGCTGGCGTATCCTCCGTTTTGGCCACCATTGCCGGCCGCCACCTCGGGCAGCGGACTCTTGGAGCGATCCTTGCGGTACTCGTCCTTCCAGAACGTGTTCTTCTCGACGGGTGGCGCCACCTTGCGGAGAGCGGCCATGGGATTGGCCGGAATCTTGATCTCCGGCCGGAAACCCAGCGGCGGTGGCTCAAAGCGCTGTGGCGTCGGCGATTTGCGAGCCGTCGCCGGCGAACCGGTGGCACTCAGGCGGCCACCGGTGGGCGGCGCTAACGAGCTGGGTGGTTGTTGTGGGGGTGGTGGTGGGGGTGCGGCAGCGCTGGCACCTTGGATGCCATTCTTACCCTGTGACTGCTGTGGCGGTGGTGGCGGCGGTGGCAGCACCTGGAAGGGCATGCCCATGGCAGCGGCTCCCATTGAACTGGCTGCTCCGCCACCTGGCGAACCGGGCGACTGCGGCTGGGCGGGTCTGTTCTGTTGGGCGGCGCCGGTGGCTCCCTCCGATTGGGCGTTGCGCGCCAGTCGCTTGGCCATCCGCTCCGATCGGATCTGGGAGAGATCGATGCCGCCGGGCGTGTAGGTGAAGGGCTTCTTGTCTTTTGTCATCATCGCGTTCTGCACGCAGGCGGGCGCCTCGTAGCCGCCATTTCCGGATCCGCCTCCTCCGCGCTGTCCATACCTAGATGGGAAACAAAGCAGAAACAACATAAATCACTCTATGAGCAATAGAAAAATCTATACCTATAATTATACGTATATTATAATTACTAAAATTGTTGTAATATAAGTAAAAATAGTTAGGAATATTTTTAAATAATTTTATATCTCTCGGAACAAGTTATATGCCTATAATTATACTGTATTAAATTCTTTAAACATTTTCAAAATAAGTATAAGTAGTTATAAATATTTGCAAACAATTTTTTATAGGTAGGTACTATAAATTATTATAATAATTTATCGTATATAATAATAATAAAATAAAATAAATAATAATATAAATTATTATAATAATTTATCGTACTTATCGTTTGCAAATTTTTATAACTATTTTTACTTATTTTGAAAATATTTATAACTATTTATACTTATTTTAAAAATGTTTAATAATTTATCATTAATAAATCATCAAAATTCTTAAAAAATTTTAAACACAATTTCCATAGACTTTGGCTACTATTTTCCTTAGTGTACAGTTTTATTTTCGCAACCCCCTGGTCATGCTAATCTAGCTTCCTCTCTACTTTTTTGCATGCTATTTATCATAATTTTTGTTAAATCTTTTCCTAATTTATTGTTTGGCTCTTGTTCGCCGGCAAAAGCACTCAATTGTGTTGTTTTCCTTTCTTTGCGCGCTGCTTGACTAATGAGTCGTTCGTCGATAGTTCAATGAGCCAATGTTTTGATTTGATTTTTTAACGATCAAGGGGGAAAGTGAGTTGAAGTTGTTACGGACGACCGGCCATAAAAGTTCAGACGACCGATGAAGTGCCAAATTTGAAAGGTTGAAAGTGAGAAGTTATGGTGGTATCATGGCAAAAAAAGGTCTATTGAAAAAATTGCTTAAATTAGTTTGATTATAATACGTTTAATAAAGAAATTAAGTAACAGTTTTTCTTAGCTGTTAAAAAGCAGTTTTTTATCTCTTTTATTAATTATTCAAAATATATTTTATTTCATTTTTAAATGACCAAATAAAATATTGGATTTAATATGATAAAATTTTAGTATCATATATTATTATAATATAAATATTATTATTATTCTAATAGATAATTAATCGAGATTTCTAGGAAATCATGAGAAATTAATAAAAATAAATATGAAATATGTTGATTTTGACGTTTTTATGTCTTGTATTTATTTAAAGTAGATTTTAGCCAGCGAAATTTTCCCATTCGCACTTTCTTAGTCCCGTTGAATGCGACTTTATGTACGTACATGTACTATACATCCCACTTCCCAGTTAGTGTCGACTTTTCTCCGCATAATTTGCTTATTTTAGATGCGTTAAACGTTAACAATTCGCTAATTAAAAGCGAAAATCGAGGAGGTTCGGTGACGTTCTCGTTAACGATTGGCGCAGCATGAAAGCCCGTTTATGCCGAAAGAAAGTGATGGAGTTCGGGATCGGGTTCTGAAAAGTTGTCAGGCCCGTTTGTCATTAGTGATGTTGGTGTGCGTGAACATTGATGATGCGCCTCCAAGTGGGTCAGGCGAACAGGAACAGGTGGACAGCCTGCTGTCTACAGTTGTTCCATAAAGCTGACACCACCAAAAACTCTGCGGTCTCGACAGTTTATTACAATTTATTTAAAAAAAACCCTCCCCTTCTAGAAACAGAGAGCAAAACCGCAAATGCGAAGGCCAAGTTGTGTGGGAAAACGGTTGCGAAACTCACCCACAACTGGCTTACATGCAAATTGGAGCGCGTGCATCAAAGTCAAATGCAAATGACGTAACTCCCTGCGGTTTGCTGGTGACAGCAAATCGTAGCATTTAAATCGAAATCAGACCGATTCATTAATTGTCCCCTTATTTGGGAATTGGATTGAAGAAATGCCGTCTGCTCCTTATAGCAGATCAAACAAAAACACCTCTTAACGAGGTATAAAAATAGTGACGATCGCACCTTCAACGTACAAAAGTTCTGATATCAAATTTTGTGACGAAAAATGATTTTAGATGCGACCAAATAAGTACGCTACCTAAAATTTACTCTTTCGACCCGCTTTAACAAATATTTAATATCTACACGAAAGTTTTCTGTTGTAGCGTGCCGAATGAATAAATTTTAGGTAGCGTACTTATTTGGTCGCATCTAAAATCATTTTTCGTCACAAAATTTGATATCAGAACTTTTGTACGTTGAAGGTGCGATCGTCACTATTTTTATACCTCGTTAAGAGGTGTTTTTGTTTGATATCAGAAGTTTTTGTTTTGACCACAGTCGAAGTACCCCAATACCATGACTAGGAGTCGTCCCCATATGGCTTGGCTATTGAAAAAACGCGCATATATTAAAATAATAAAAACAATTTTTTTTGTGGGGGCAATGGTTAAACATTTTTTTTAAATCTTAATTTGTTTTTATTTTTAAGAAATTGAAACATTTTTTTTTAGAAATTTTTTTTTGAAAGAAGAGGAATTAATGAAAAAGACATGAAGTTAATCAATTCATATAACCGGAGTTACAGATTTTCAATGAGAGGGTACTTTTCCAAATTTGACGATTTTTGGCAACTTAAAAAAATTCTAACTAAAAAAATAATTTTTTTTCGGTCAAATCCTGATACGCGTGTTTACTTATTTTCAGAATAGTATACGTAAAAAAAGTTTCAGGCAAATCACAAATGTGACCCAATAAAAAGTGATCGGTTTGTAAAAGAACCGCCCATTTATGAATTTATTTATTTACTTATTTATTTATTAATTAATAATTTAATTTATTTTTTTATTTACTTAATTATTTATTTATTCATTTAATTTTTATTTACTTTTTTATTTATTTTTATTTATTTATTTATTTACTTATTTATTTATTTACTTATTTATTTATTTACTTATTTATTTATTTACTTATTTATTTATTTACTTATTTATTTATTTACTTATTTATTTATTTACTTATTTATTTATTTACTTATTTATTTATTTATTTATTAATTTTAAGAATTGTATAATGGAACGCTTTAAAACAATTTTAACGATTTCTTGACCCTAAAATACATTTTGGATACGCACATACTAAATTCAATGCTTTTAGGCAGCGTTAGTTGTTTTGGGCTAGCATAAGTGGCCATTTTCGTTTCTGAATAACTTTTAAACGTGACTTTTTACAGTAATGTGTTATATACCAAAATTTAAGGAATCTCAAGGGCTATACAGTTTAAAGTTTTAAAGAAAATCGTTAGAGCCGTTTTTGAGAAAAATAAAAAAAAGCTAAAAAAAAAGTTAAAAAAAAAATTGTTTTGTGCATATCTTTTTAACTATAACATTTACACAAATTACATATAGGGGGCGCTTACAGCATTTCAAAATACCTTTCAAACGAGATACAGCACAAGTCTGTAGCTTCAGTAGTTTAGAAGTTACAGCCTTCCGTATTTTAGCTATTTTTAGCTGTTTTCCCGCTAAACTAGCGGGTTTTTCCAAAAGTGGTAGAACTAAAGTTTCTTATATCGAGCTGTTGAACATCATATCAAATTTTCAGGACTTTAAAACCATGTTTTGGGACACACAGACAAACTGACAAACTGACAAACTGACAAACTGACAAACTGACAAACTGACAAACAGAATTAAAATTTCATTTTGGGAAGAAGAAGAAAATCTTGTTTTCGGTATAACTTTTGAACGGAGCGTCCGATTTTCTGATATGACCCCTCATATTAAGCGCATTTTCAGTAGGAATACAACTAACATAGTGCGGGGGGCCGATTATCCCCACGGGCCCCAACAGATCCAAATTTCTAAATTTTCACTTCTACACTTTCACCGCTCTCTCTCCCAAACCAATTGATTTTCTTGAGGTCTTGGTATGCAATCCTTTAAGTTTTAGGAATACCTTTAATTTGGCGTATCACTCGCGAGGATCGGACCATTACAGCAGATTTTCAATTCTGCGGCTATATAATAGTAGTCGCCTTCGCACACTCTCCTGGTGCGCTTCGTCACTACATGGACTGCCGTCCATAGTGATGACAGGGAGCTGAAACTATGGACAGATATCCCCCGGCAGGTTGGTACACTCTTATGACCGTGTGTGTTGAACTTGCCATTCGATTATGTGCGAATTAACAGCATCAACAGCTTCCATAATTGTCGGGCCAAGCCCAAAATTGTGAGGTCGTTCGGTTCACTACGGTATGGGTATGGGTATGGGTATATCTACCCCCCGTTTATTGACTCGATCGGAGTGTTTTATGGCTGGGTAGGAAATTCAATTTACACAACCGTTTGGTTAACTGTTTTTCTCTATTGAACACTAGGCTGCCTTATTCGGTTCGGTTATGAAAGTTATTAAACACCGTGACCAGCCTGGAAAAATGTCAGTTTAATGCACTTAAGCTAAACATTTCCTGAACAAACGAGGGAACCATTCATTGTTCTCGATTCTCAATGATCGTCACGCATTTTTTAGATAAAAATAATGCCAAATAATTTTGGAAAAATACATTAAAAACTAAAAGATACACGCGCTGAAAGCACTGATGTCGCCTGGTGACGTCAATGGCCGGCAGATGGCGTCAGTACTTGGTACTTGGGATTTCGGTTGGCCAGCAATTGACCACAAGACAAGACCGCCAACTGTTTTTTCTCCCTGACAGATTTGGCAATTAAAATGTCAGACCCCTTAAACAAAAAAAAAACCAAAAAACCAGGAAGAGTGAAACAAAAGCATTTCAAATCAAATAGTTTTCCCATAATAAATAAATACATAATCATATGGCAACATGACTAATTACTTATACTCTTTGTGAATCATATGCAAATGTAATTGTGACATTTTGCACATGCACTTTGCGCCTTAAATAAACATATAGCTAAAACATTTTACCGACTGATGGCTGAGCTTTATATTTAGCCAAAAATAAATGCAAAACAGCAGAAATCCTCGACTAGCAGCTGTTCGTGCGTGAGCTAAAAACATGCAATGGTAACAAAAAACCCAATTTAAAATTTAAATGATAGAAAAACATCTGTGCGATTTCGCATTTTCACTTTTTCTTAATTTTTTGTTGTTACTTTTGGCTTTGATTTTGATTTTGCATTTGCGCATGCAAATGAGCGTGCAAAAATGTATCTGAAGGCAACTTGATTTCGACTTGGAACCGGGTGGATCCACTAGATATGGGAGATGTCTTTAGGAAAGCGATGGAAAAGTGAAGGATCAACTGGATAATTTCTCTTAAAATATTCCAAAGCTTAATTTTAATAATAATGAATATTTTTAACCGTATAAAATTCATTTTTATCATATTGCTAAAACATTTGTAGATTTTAAAGTATACCAATAAATGAAATGTCTGATATAAGAAGTGGTTCCTAATGTTTTCCTTATAGAACAAATATTATATGAACAAGTTATCAATATTAAAGGATTCCGTTGATTTCTCTAAAAAATATTCCATACCTTTATTATAATAATAATCCTTCAACATAATACATTTTTAATCTTATACGTTTCGTTTTTATCTATTAATGTGCCGATTTTTGTACTGAATATATTTAGTAGTTAATGAAATGACTGATATAAGAAGTGGGTTCTAATGTTTTCGTAATAGAAAAAATATTTTATTTAAATTAATTATATTTCTGTAGTAAAATTGTAAAACCAGTATATACTATGAAAGTTTAACCCGACAACTAATTAAATTATTTACGTATCATGGGGAGTAGTTCCCTAATATCCCCCGATTACCCTGTAATGCCAAAGCAAACTTGTTGCCTAGAAGCATCCGCAGTTGCAGCTGGCCGTGCATATTTCAAGATCAAGGGCAGCCCAGGCAGCAACATCAGCAGCAGTGGAAGCAGAACCAAGAACTTGAAAGCTGCCACATGCAACATGACATAATGATAGTCATTGTCCGCCCGTCTTTTCTATAAATAGCTGGACCTGAAGTTGGAGATCGGGAGAATGGGAGTATGGAGGCATGGGAATTACAGGGTGCTCCGTCCAGTCAGCCGCCCACATTCCGCAGTTGAGCTAATCTAGCGATAAATATTTACTTGGAAATTGCTTTTGCCCTGGCATTTTCTAGCTCCAGCTCTCTTTTTTTTTGCGCGTTAAGTGTTTGACTTTGGGTTTCGCGGGGGGGAACTTACGAGGATTCCAGAGCCATCTTGGCATCTCCATCTCCATTCACGGGCAACTCTGACAGCTGAAATCCGCGATCCTGACGAACCATATACGCGGGCAGAGTGTCGATGATGGCATTGGCCTTATCATTGTAGGAGCCGAGAAGTTCGCGATACTTGGAGTAGACGACGCGCTTCAGCTGCGGATTCTTGGCCGAAACGGGGGCGGATGCTGGCGACGGCGACGGTTGCGATTGCAGCGTTGAGGTGGCCATTGTTTGCGCTTTCTTGTTTATTTATATTTTTCGTATTTATTGCTTCACTATTTTATCTGAATTTTGTTTTTTAAATTACACTCGCATGTCGCGGAAATGAGTCGATTCTGTTTAAAGTGCTGATCTATCTAGGGATGGTCCAAGCAGATGGGTTTTAAGAGGGGATTACTAAAGTTTTTTTTTAGGGATTTAAGATCCAAAAGTATTTGAACATTTTTTTAAACAATTCTTGGTGCTTAAAAATAGACGGAAAAATTTAAACTTTTAGGTAGACAACTATTTTATTTTTATAAAAAAAATAGTTTTTTAAAAAATAAATAAAATAAATATTTAAAAAATGTCTTTTAGGGGATATAATTAAAAAATAATATTTTTATAGACGGAAAAATTTAAACTTTTAGGTAGAAAATTATTTTATTTTTATAAAAAAAATAGTTTTTTAAAAAATAAATAAAATAAATATTTAAAAAATGTCTTTTAGGGGATATAATTAGAAAATAATATTTTTAAATAAATAAATAAAATAAATATTTAGAATATTATTTAAGGGTATTTTCCCTGACTCTGTCTGCTTTCTTTGTTGTGTATGTCTGTTTTCCAGCGCATTTGAAGTTAAACAAATGAAAGAAAAATATTTACAACACATTTGCCTGTTTGCAATTGCCCTTATCAGTGAATTCGCCCAAACAAAGAGCAGCAATCTAACCAGGTACAATGGGTTGAACAACTGATTTACATTTGTCCGATCGCGAGACGGGCAAACAAAGGTGCTTTATTGGGAGCCTAGGTGGTCGAGTGACTCAACGATCGATCGATTGCGGCAAGTCAATTTAACCTTTTTTGACACAGGGCAGCCGGCAAATGCTCATGTTGTACAGATGACTCATAGCAACCGAGAAGAAGAATCATCGAATTTTGGGGAAATCAATTAGGGAATCTGTATGTAGACCAGCTGTTTTCCGTCGCTCTCGCACTGTAATTATTTTTAGACATGAGCTAAAGAGTTGCTCTGTTTTATGATAACATTTGCTTGGCCTCCAAAAGGGGAAGATATATATCTGGGAATTTTTTCCTGGATTTAATCAACAACTTGGACACACTTTAATCACTCACTAAGTTGGATTCACACGCGCTGCGCAAAGACTGTGTATCTTGTAGGTTCGTTTGTATCTGGGGAGCGCACTGGGCGACTGATCGCAGCGGACTCTCGAGGCGCATTGAAGTCGGGTTCGGATCGCTTGAGGTTGAACGGCGCAGCTGAGACGGGTTGTGTCGGTTGAGTCGGCAACTTGTTGCAGATACATTTTCAGCTGAGGTAGTGGTGCCGCAAAAGGAAAACCGATCGCTTGACAAACGGTCGGCTGGCACGCGGACTGCGGAGCAATTTATTTGTCTGTCAATGCGGTTCGATGATGGCGACAAATTTCCAGCTAAACGCCAAAAAGACGCTTTGCGACGCTTTCGTTTATCTGTATCTGGTATCTCTCGGCTGTATCTGCATCTCTTATCGTGCGGCTAATTGTTTTCACTCCGGCTGTCATGTCGTCTGCTTATTAGTTTTGTCTCTTGCCTTTGCCTCTTCATAATTAGACAAGTATCTCCAGGAGGGGGTATCTCCCACGGCTGTTTCTTCCTTCGACACTATCTCGGGGGATTTCTTTATCGAATCCGCGCACTCGGTTTGCTGCTCTAATTAACTCATTTGAACAAGCCTCTGCGGAAATGTGGCCCACTAGCCTTGACAGACAAATAAGATGTTATCTCTTGTGCTCTTTGCTATTTTTTTTCTTCGTATTTTTTGCGACTGCTTTGTGCCCAGTTAAATAATAATTGGCAAGAAAGCGTTAAGGAATTTAAAACGCAGAATGACTGGGCTGAAATCATTTTCTTTTGCCGGCTGACAGCTACAATTTGTGCAAAATACGGAAAAAAAACTGAAAATGTCAAAGAGAAGGGGAAAGTTAAGAGACAACATCGGGCCAACTTAATTGTGGATGGTTCTGTTCATCGAATAGACTTTCGTTTGGTCCCATTACAGGTAATTAAAAATATAGATCTCTTATCTATTGTAGCCAAATTATCGTAATCCGAAATTTTTAAATGTTAATAAAACTAAAAAAGTTATATAAATTAGTAGGTGTTATAAAAACTCATTGAATAGACTTTAGGTTAATCTCATCATAGGGTAATTACACCCAAAAAAAAATTCGATACGAAACGTAGGTCAATTTTACATTATTTAAGATTAATTTTAACTTGATATGGGCCCATGTAAAATTGATATGGTCGAAATGTAAACATCATGTTTGAAGTACGTCAGTTCGAATTTCGAATCTGCCTTTCTCGTTTCAACTCACGTCATTTTGCTCTCCATATGGGGTATTCGGCAAAATGACATTATTTAATGTCAATTTGATGAGTATTTCATGTAAAAACGATGTGGGTATGAATTACCTGGCATTTACATGGCCCAATCGAATTTACGGGAACATGCTTTTTTTGTGTGTAATAATATTTGTACTTTCAATAGATCTCTTATCTATTGTAGCTATAAGAAAGTAAATAATATTCAGCCAAGAATTTTAAAAACATTTTTCATATTTTACAGTGCAAAACATTCAATTTTTATTCAAGTTAAAAATGTTCTTTAACTTAGTAGGTCTTGTAAAAACTTTTTTAAATGCTGGCACGTTAGTAATGCATTTCCTTTCAATTTACAAACATTTTCTTTTTAACAAACAAATTTACGAGATCAATCTAAACATTACCCAGTAAAATAAAATTAATTCAATCTGGAAATGACGGTAAGTTAAACCCAGGCAAAGAGCAGTTCTTTCCAAGCTTTCTATAAATTTCCCATCAAGGACGAGCGGTTCGCCCATTTCGATCTGGAGGCGCTCGATGGAATTCCGCTGCTGTGTCCAGTGGTCAATTGCCAGTCGCAACTCTCACCCCCCGAAATGCTTACCCATCTGCTGATGCGGCACAATCCGGAGGATTCGATGGCCGAGATCGGGGCCGATGTGCCCACACAGTACGAGGTGGAGCTGGACAAATTGACGCCGGGCAGGAATCACTCGGTGGCTGTGATAGCCTACGCGGGATCCCCGAGAGTGGGTCACAGCTGCGCCGTAACTCCGGAGCTGCAGATTTTCCACCATCTGCCCATCATACTCATGCTGTACGTGAGTCCGCCGCTGCCGAGCATGGAGCAGGCCTACATATTCTACCTGGTGAGTCCGGTGTCCTCCAAGCGGGTGAAGGCCCACATATCACTGCTGGATGGATCGTATGCCCACGAGACGTTCGGATCTCGCTGCCTGCGGAATCCCATGGTCTGTCCATTGAAGGACAACGAGGATGTGATCTATTGCAACACGGACTATCTCATCTACACGGCCACCGATATCCGGGAGCTCAGCCTGTCGGGAATGCAGCGAAGGATCTACGTGAAGATCACACTACACGGCGAACCCGACATCTTCGAGGTGGACACCCAGCACACCCGGCTGTCCGACTAAATGACTCATTCGCATCGATAAACACTTAAGTGCTGCTGGGCCGCCAATTGACGCACACTTGAAATTCGAGTGGCTGTCAATAATATTCGTTTCCCAAAGAACTGTCAGAAAATTCGGTTTCCCTCCTGCGTTCATTCAATATTTCTGTTTTGGCTGGCACGAAACTGGGTCACACAGAGATATTCGGTGTTGTGCAGACATCAATCATGAGGGCCATCTAATTAGTTAGCCACAGGCCGCCTATTGTGGGAAATACTAGAATTTCTAGATTTCTTCTGACCGTGAAGAATGGCATTTTTAATTATGTGTTAAATGTGGCTGCGCTTTTTCAAGATTTAATTTTTGTTATTTTCTCTAACGCTCTTTCACTTTCGTTTCATTGACACACTTTGTTAAAATAAAAGATTATTTAATACTATCTTAATAATATAATGGTTTTGTCTGGGGAAATATTAACAAATGAAATTGTTAATCTAGAGAAGTTATGTACATTAAAAACAACAATATCCTTAATTCTTTACAAGCCAAATTCAGTTATTAACAGTTTAAGGATAATAGAAAAATCTCATTAATTAAATAAATTATATATTAAAAATCCCAAAAATTGTGTGTATTTTCCTTATATCGATAACAGAAAAACAACACTAAAAAATTCGCCAAAGTGCCGCGATTAACGCCTGTGGGTCTGGCGATTAGTCCCATAAATTAACCCAAACTACAGAGAAATTAAAGAAAGGGGAGCAAACAAAAAACATAAATACGTGCTATTTATACAAAAACTTAATTTTGCAAACATAAAACGAACAAAATTTATATCCCATTAAATACAAAAACAGCAAAGCGATCTCTCAGGGAAAATAAAACGAAAAACAAAGAAAGCTAATCCAATAAAGAAGGCTTTACCATCAACACCCACTATTAAAGACACGAGCGTGTGTAAAACTAAGATATTTTAGGCCTTTTTTTGTTGGAACTGACCTTGAAAAACCATCTGAGCGGCAGGAAAAAAGTTTATATGGCTGAATAAAAAAAACAGACGCAATCAGGGAACTCATTCATCACTTTCTACGACTACTTGAGTGTGCAACACGTTTTGCATTTGTCATTTTGCTGCGTTGATTGCATGACATGAGCACATCAGACAGGGTTTGGGTTTGGGTTTGGTCAGGGTTTTGGCTTTGCTACTCGCACTCGCACTCGTAATTATTTATATTAATCTGTCCCGGGTCAACGTCAACGATCCCAGGTGAAAGCGAAACGCAGGCGCTGCCCCCCGAAAGCCCGTTGCACAATCGATGGCGGTAATATTTCTTATTCAGTCGAGTTGCGGGATACGAACATGAATTTCGGTATATTTTTCCTGCCATGACCACATGTCGTCATTCATCGTCGCTGGTTTTTGGCCAGATAGGCAACCGAATCCCGCCAGCGCCTTTTTTCGATTTTTATATATTTTTCCTACAGCTCGAATTGGTGCTGGTTGAAAAATTGCCTTATTGATTTGTGGAAATACAAAGAAACCAAGGCAGGAAAATCTGATATTGGTCTTTGGAGAAAGTTTATTGTGATGATTTTCGAAAAAAAAACGTTTTTTATGGAAACGAGTAAATAAAAATACATTGTTGTTTGTACTAAATAAATAATAATTTAATTTACGATCGCAAAATGTACCGAAAAACTATAAATATTACGACATACATCGCTTTTATAGAATAACACTATTTTATTTGTTTGGATGATTTCCAAAAAAAACCTTTCCAATAAAAACATGAAAAGAGTAAAACATTGTTGTTTATATTTAAAAATAAATAAAGAAAATAAAAATAAATACTTAAAAATCAATAAATAAATAAAAATATTAAAAATAAGTAAAGTGAAATGTCCAAAAAACTTTTTATGTTTTGCCATAAAATTATTTTATTGAATAACGTTATTTTTATTTTGGTAACAATAAATAACAAAAATTCAGATTTTTAAAAAGCAAATTTAAGTGATTTTTCAAATATTCTCTTCCATTTTTATTATTATTTCATTAACAGCTTAGAATAGACACAAACAATATGAATTATTAAATCTTTGGGAATGTATTTAAGAATAAATAAAAAAGACATATAAGAAAAATAATTATAAAAATAAATCTTTATCTATTTTTCATAGAGTCCTTTTTATAGAATAACATCATTTTTATTTGGGTAAAAAAAATCCGGATTTCGAACAAGAAAATCAAGTATTTTTCAAATAATCTGTTCCATTTTTATTATTATTTTATTGCCAGCTGAGAAAAGACCCAAAAACACTGAATCATTAAGTAAACTATCATGGGAACAAGCAAAGTCCATTCACATGTCCATCCAATAATCAATTCCCAATGCTGTTGAACTGTCATTTGGGTGTGGCTTTATTTCTTTCGTCTTATCCACTTGGGAATCTTCCTTTAATTTTAATACCCTTTTTCGCGTTCAAATTTCACGGTCAACTGCGACCAACTTGAACTTCGGGCCAGAAATCTGTTGACGAACTTAAAAAATGCAAAAATGTATAAAATAAATAAACTCACACCTGATTTACGCAATCAACAAAAGTGAAAAACAAAAAACCGACAAAGAAGTGTGAAAATAATTGTCGTTGGCAAAAATCAAAGTCATGTCTGGTAATGCATCAGAGGCTCAGACATTAAAATGCGAAAAAATAATTTAAGTCAAAATAAACGTCAACACTTTAAGTGTACATGGTCAATATTTATTCCAAGTTCACACGTAAAATTTGTAAGTACCTATAGTTTATGTATGTATATTTAACAAAATATAATTTTATTTATATGTTAAACGTTGCGTATACTTAATTTTTTGTTTGATTGCAAACGGTGGAAAGTTTTCTCTTAGTTTAATGTCTAGTAAAATTAGAATTATTTCTTATATGAGGAATACTTTAAGGAAAGAAAATACAAACAATGAAAATTAAGACAATTCGAAATTTAATATTCATAAAGAGGTTTTAGCTTTTTCTAAAATAATCTTTTCTTCTCTCTTTTTGCTGTTTGACCCAATTTCGTCAATATATTATCGCTGATTTCCGTGGGTGCTGAAAATTTATGCGCCACACATCAACGTCAACAAAGAAATGCAAAAAAAAACCTCTGTCTGAGGAAAAACCTCAAGAAAACTAGGAAAAAAATGAAATAAATGCATTTTATGCCAAATTCTTGGCTTTTTGTTTTGAAAGGTTCTTGGGAATTTGTTTTATGATGTGCGTGGCTTCGAGAGAAACTTCCGGTGAATGCCGTCAGCCGTCTAAATTCCCAACACGTGTGCCAATTGCTTCTAGACAAAAGCCAAGAGACAGCTGCTGGCCGGGGCTAGAACATAAAATTGTGCACCACCACAGTCCGAGTAAAATGTTGTTGAAAAATAGGAAATTTAATTAATTAATTCGCTTAGCAGTGGTGGGCAGAAAAAGGCCGGGAAATGAGGGGAAATGGGGGAAAACACCGAAAGTGTCGTCTGCCAAAAAGCGCGTGCAGCGTGGGGCAGCCAAAAGAGATTTGGGCGTGGGCGTGGGCGTAGGCCATCGGTGGCCTTCAAAAATACTCATGTATGAGCCTTAATTGTAGAAGAGATCATAAAGATGTTCAGACCGTGTGTATACTATACATCGTATAGGCCGATACAGCTGAGGTCATCATTATAGTAAGGGCGAAATGTATAAAAGTCTTTACAAATAACACAAGTCAATAAACTTTATTACAACAATAAAATTTGAATTATTTTTTGAAAAATATAAAAAATAAAAAATATTTTGGCCATGTTTTTTAATTTTTTTTAAACCGTTTTTCGTTTTGAATAAAAGTAAGAGTGTTTTTAAACAAATTATAAGTTATTATGAATTATTTATGAATTAATATTATAAATTTTAAATTATTATGAATTATTTTAATCTGCAGCTTATAAAACAACAACAACAATAAAATTTGAATTATTTTTTGAAAAATATAAAAAATAAAAAGTAAAAAATATTTTGGCCATGTTTTTTAATTTTTTTGAAAAAGTTTTTTTTTTTTTTTTATAAAAGTTAGAGTGTTTTTAAACAAATTATAAATTATTATGAATAATTTATGAATTATTATTATGAATTTTAAATTATTATGAATTATTTTCATCTGCAGCTTATAAAATACTAAGCACTATTATACTGAACTCAGCTGTAAATACATCTGTTTTATTTATTTTGGTTCATTTTAGCCATATTCCCGGCAAGCAAACGGGTGTGCTTTTTATTAGTTTTTGGATAACACTCGAAAAATAATGTTAAAAAGTCAAGAAATAAAGCAGACCCCTCTAAGAACTTTGTTATATTTCACTATACAAAAGTACTGTAAACTATGATTGTTAATTTGGAGATTTTTTACATTTTTAATTTATTTTAATATTTTAATTCTTTGTTTTTAATGTTCAACATTAAAGTAGTTATAGTTTCTATAAACTTATCGTATTTATTTTTTAGTTTCTTATCTTTTACTCACCCAGAACTCATTTTAGCCGCTTTTTATGTATTTCAAGTTCAACTTCAAAACACTTTTACACACCGCCTACACACACAGCAGCCAGTCGGAAGAGATCGCGATCTTTTGGATTTTGTCGTAGGCGTTGGTTTTCGCCAAACTCACGCAAGTTCCACGAAAAGATTTTGCAAACGACGCCTATGCACACAGAAACACTAAAAGATTCATGGAAAATTAAAAGGAAATTATGAATATTAAATCGGGAATTATTTTGCACCGAATAATATCACGCGTTCTTATATAATTTGCGGCACGGGCACAACCGATCCACTGGGAAATAGTTTTTTTCCTTTCACATGTACATATATTATGTATGTTCAGATCGTAATGATTATGACAGTTCGAAAGAGATTAGCTAATATTTTTGAAGGGTTTCGCACTAGTCGAAAACTACGAAACCCTTTTTCACCAATGTTCTTTTGAGAATTTTGTAATTTTCTATTTATAAAACGCGGCACGACGCATTGCTCACTTTTGCCAGAGAAAATACTCGTATCTATATCTATATATATCCGTATATATAGACAGCCCAGCTAGATGGTATAGATATATCTATGTGTTAGTTTCTAGTTGAAAATTTCTTTATTTCGGATGGTTTTCTCGTTTGCAACGCGTTCAAGTTAGCAGCCCAAGTCGCACTGAATTCGCACACGAAATTTCCTCGGCCGAAAAGCCGAAAAGCACATTTCACATTTCGAAATAAATTCTCTATCCTCTTCTTCTTACTCGGTACATATTCTTTTCGACCATCGGTCATGTCCGTGTCTATATCCGTTTGATGGTAGTGGCCATAATGCGTTCGTGTGCGTACTTGTGAGCATGTGTAAAGTGCGTCTGCTCGGAAAATTCTATGAATTTTGAGTTTATTTAAAAGAAATCTAAAAGTTGAGAAAGCCCGCGGACGTTCGAACTTATTGTTTTCCTCCTTTCCGATCGGCAGAACCATTTGAATGTATTTACAATCAGGGCCGATCATCGCCGGTTTAATGCGCAATGCACTCGGCACATTAAATAAATTATGGCTACTCCGATATTTCACACTAGAGTGGTTCAAAGATTTTGAATGGGGTGTATTTACCACACTTGGAATGGTTTTTTAAAAATTTTAGTAAGATTGGAAAAGTTTTGATAGGTAATATTCTTAAAATGGAAAAATGTATATAATAAATATTAATGGTAGATCAATTTAGTTAACTTTTTGATCAACCTATAGTAGTTTTGTACTTACAAACAGTTCTTGTAATAAATTGATTAAGTACCAAAACAGTATATGGGAAAATGCATCCCAAGAAATTTATGATCCCCATAAAAGTTGCGCTACAAAAAGGCAAAAGAGTTCCAACACAAAGTGAATGATTCCATTTGGTTGTTCTGGCCGTTTCTCGTGGGCAAATGCGATGATAAATCATTATAAATCACACATGCTTGAAAAATAAATAATAGAAGAAGACCGCTAAACAAACATCCAGTGTATATCTGTAATGTAGTATATATGTAGCCTAAACAAGGGAAAAAGAGCGATGCTGGGGAATTAGCAAATCATTTTTCTTCAGCCGTTTGGACAATTTTTCCCTTTCATATTCCGCCCTAGCATTTTACATTTGACATGTTTTCGATCATTTTGACTGGACCACCTGTCCAGAGGCAGAGGAAAAACCACAACAAAGTTGTCTGATGCTCTCGATTATAAATAGATTTTTGCCTCTTTACCAATATAATGTGCGCTTACATATAAATGTATACATCCAAAGACAAATATCGGTTTGTACTTTTATTTATTTTTGTGCAAAATGCGCCATTAAATTGTATAAATAGAACTTTGAAAAGCGCACAGGGCGCTGAGTCAACGAGTGCCTCGAACATTAACCTCATTAGAGGATCGAGAAATGAGTTTCGATGCTCGTGTGCGAAGACTTTTCGACTGTCCGGCTTGATTGTGTCTATAGGGTGTGGTCTATAACCCAGCAATAACCCTGGCAATGAACCGAAAAGCATGCCTATAATTTGACAAATGCTTGAAATGTGTGAAAAATAAGTAAAAATTATAATAAAAATTCTCGTATAAAATGGCCAGCTTTCGGGAGATGCGTTTCGATGATCTATTCAAAATTAATACGTTACTATTTGATGGCCACACCGAGGTGTACAGCCTAACCTTTTTTGTCAAGCACCTGCTGGAATTTCCAGGACTCTCGCAGATTGCCGAGGCTCCAAGACCCGAAAGCCCACGAATGGGATATATATTCGGGCAGTATCTGGCCAAGCAAAATAAGGAACCCTATGCACATGTGTCAGCATTGACAGTATCCCCTGAATATCGACGCCTTGGACTGGCCACTGCACTAATGGATTACTTTTTTCAGCAGTCAAACCACAAAGGAGCTTCCTTCGTAAACCTCTTCATGCGAGCCAGCAATCAGGGGGCTTATCAACTGTACACTTCCCTGGGCTATGCTCACCGCCAGACTTACGTGGACTACTATCCAGATCACCCGGAACCGGAGAATGCCTACGAGATGAGAAAGTACATACCCCGTGCCATGGAGGTTCGATAAGCAGGACATGTGTTTTTCGAATAAATTTTGGGTTTATTTTCGAATTACATAGCTAATTAAAGAAAATCAATTGAGGTGAATTTTTAACGAAAGATCAATTTCCGTTGACGCACAAAGGCTAACTAAAAGTTCGAACACAGATCGAAAGTAGGGTGGACCTCAGTCGCATGAATATCTCTCCTAGGATCCATTATCACGCATACGCAATGTTGTCACTGCCGTATTTTAATTTAATAGCGATAAATTTGACCAAAAATACGAATATTATAATCTTTAACAAATATATACAACGCAAAATAGAAATATTATTCCTCTACATTTACGAATTAAGGTCCACCCTAATGTACACACTGCATATAAGTAGTTTCACCCAAACGCATTGATGTTCGTCTCGTTTGCCAAACAAATTCAATTGCAAATTTCCGCTCCGAGATGGTCAAGGCTTTCGTTGTTGTCTTTTTTATTAGCTACATTTTTCAAAAGCAAACAAATTAGAAAATATATATATTTAAATATAAAGTGTAGTCTGGTCCGGGACATGTGTCTGAAACACGCGCAATGATTTTCACAATTTGGCATTTTGCGCAACTTGAAACGCACAGCATCCGAAAATTCTGGTTCAATGTTGTCATATAAACAAATCTTGTTTCCATATGCTTTCTGACATATATTTTCAAGTTTTCATTTTTTACTTTGAGCGATTTGCTTGGCCCGATTTCAATTTGGCCCGCCGAGTGCAATGAACTTTTTCTGGGTGCTTCATAAATGTGTTTTAGTCTTATTATTCGTTGGCAAACAGAGCGAATAAAATATAGCATTTTATATACCAGATTTAAATCTCTATTCGAAGCACTAGCCACCATTCATAATATCCCTCAGTCCGAACAAATAGATCATGGCCAGATGGTAGAGCAAATTGCCAAAGCTATAGAGCTTATTGATAAAGATTCCCTCCAGGGATTTCTTGTCCACATCGCGAGCCAAAGGCATCCGCATATCATAGCCGTGATCGTCGGCATAAAACTGGGGCATCCACTGATATTTCACATAGCCCAAGGACTCATAGAGCCTGATGGCGTTCTTATTCTTCTGCCTCACAAACAGGTCCACATACCAGTCCCCCTGGCTGTCCATCATATCCCTAAGAGTAGTCAACAGACGCGTGGCCAAGCCCAGTTTCCGATAATCATGGGCCACAGCCAGAGCAGATATATGTCCATGACTCCAACTCATATTCCGTCCATCGCCAATATGATAAGTGGAGTCCTCCACGCGAGTACCGAGAATAAAGGCCACCAGACGACCGTCAGGAGCATCTGCCGCCAGAACCAACTCGGGATGCTCAAAGATCTTAGGAAGTACGAAGGGCAGGGAATATACCTCAACCAACGGGTCCAATACAATGTGGTTAAACTTAAACATGTCTTCGAGTACGAAAACGCGCGGTGAACTCATGATTTGCAAGGATTTTAAAGATTTTATATGGATTAATATGAACTAATTTATCTTGGGTATATGTTTACTTTGTTAATGTCAAAAAAATATACTTAAAAATATAAATACGCATTATAAATATTATATTGTAATATATATTCGGCCATTATTATTGCAATTCCAACTTAATAGGGGTCTTAAACTTTTCAAATTTTCCATAAAATATGTATTTAACTAGTGGTAACTTATCATATTAATAAAATTAAAGATAAAGTTTTGAAATTGTATTAAATACAGTTACAGTTAATGCTTAATACTTACCATTAATTATAAGTAATTTGTATTAGAAATATTAAAAATTAATTTGCAACCTGGAAACTTTTTCAATAAGCATGGCAAAAATGCATAGTATACTTTTAGGCATTTCTAAAATCAGCATCTGTAAAGAATTTGTCATTTTATTGAATCGTTCGCTCTTATTATATTGCAGCATTATATCACGTCTTAGACTAAGCGGAATCCTATGTTTATTTAATGTTCTTGTAGATCCAGGGCAGCAGCGAAGTGACGCGAGTGTAGACGCCAGGATACTGGCCCTTGCCGCAGCCAATGCCCCAGGATACGATTCCCACCTGAGTGTAGCGTCCGCCATCGTTGATGATCATGGGTCCGCCCGAGTCGCCCTGCAGATAGAATCAATAGGAATATCTTAACGGGAAAGATGGTAAAAGACGATCCACTTACACTGCAGGAATCCTTGGCCGCCTGGCCAGCACATATCATCGATTCAATAATGCCGCCGGGAGCTGCTCGTCCGTACTTTCTGGCACATTCGGCATTCGCCCAAATGGGAATGTCCACCTTCTGCAGGATCGAGGGCTGAGGTCCGTTCTCCCGCAGACTTCCCCATCCGGCCACCGTGGCCACTTGTCCGCTGTACGAGCGCGATTGCTGCGAGGGCGAGGTGGGCAGGCAAATCGGTTGGATCTCCCGGGTGAAGGGCACCGGTTCACTCAGCGTGAGAATGGCAACATCGTTGTGCTAAGAAAATTAAAGTTTAGTATTATCTGACATTTTCAAAAACATATTTAAAAGATCTTTAAAATCTAGACTAACAATTATAATATTATCAATTTAAAGGCGAAAATGGTTATAAATTTATTTAATTTTAATTAATTTTTAACTTACATATTATTACATTTATATTTATTACTAAAGGTTTGATGCAAATTTTATAAAACAAGAAATCTGGATTAAGAATTTTAACATCATTATTTTTATTTATAAAAAATTATTCTTAGGTCTTGAAAAAAAGTTTGATAGAAATCAAATTCCAAGTACCAAAAGAGTTACATTTAATTACAGTTAATTAATTTGAGTAATAAATTTAAAAAAAAATGATATTTATAACTATTATTACTTTATATATTTTGTATTATTTTACTTTGAAAATCTTTTATAGCTGGTATTAGGGACTTAAAAAAAAATATTTGTTTTGTAAAATTAAAAACTTTTCTTATTTCGAAAAAAAAATTTAATTAAAAAAACATTTTCAAAAATTATTGAAAAATTTCTTGCCATTAAAAAAAATTCCGCATAAACCCTGTTTAATACTGACACTGGTTTACTAAGATTCACTTACCAAAGTGCTAAATTCGAAACCTTTGTGCCGCACCAGCCGCTTGATTCTGCGCGACACATGTTGCACCTCGAAATCCGTGCCGATGTTGTAGTCACCCAGATGGGCTGTCAAGGCCGCCACGTCCCACGAGGTCATTCTGTAGTTATAACAAATTTATAAATATTTTAAAAAGAAGAAATCCCCCTTAATTTTTACCTTGCCACACAGTGAGCTGCGGTAAGGATGTGGCTGTTGGTGATGAGACTGCCGCCGCAGAACTGCTTGCCCGACTTGAATAGCACCGCTATCCAGGGGAACTCATGCGGACTGGCATTGATGCCCCCGACAATGCGCTCCTGGTCGGGAGTCACCGGATTCTTGTTGCCACACTGCAGTGGGAGTCCCTCGGGACTGGAGCCACTCACCGGGCGTCTCGTCGTAGTAGTGGTGGTCGTAGCCGTGGGGTAACTGGGATAGCTGGGTCGCCTGGTGGTGGTGGGTCTGGTGGGTCCAATGGGTCGCGGAGTGGTGCGCTTGGTGCTTGGAACTCCGCCCGTTGTGGGATGGGTGGGATAGTGATGGTTCGGCGGATGGGTGGGAAGCGGTGGTGGCCAACCGCCCGTTGTGGGTGGATGAGTGGGCAGCGCTGGTGGCCACTGGGCCACTCCGCCGGCAAACGAACCAAATGGCCATTGGTAGGGATAGATTGTGCTGGCTGGCTGCGTGGGAACAGGTTGCTCCACAGGCTGCTCCACTGGCTCCTCTGCGGGTTCGGGTGCGGCTTCTGCTTCAGGAGCATTTCCCTCAATCGTGTTGACATCCTGAAAATCTGGCATGTCCTCCACACTGTTTGCATTATCAATGGGATCCTCGGGTCGGGGAGCATCCACTGGCTGCTCACCATCCACTTCGCCTTCGGGAATCACATCCACCCTATCCTCCTCATCAGCTGCCATTGAAGGCTTCTCCGTGGTCGTGGTCGTCGTCGTCGTCGTTCCCGGCAGTGGAAACACGCCAAATGTATTGGCATCGATGTCCGTGCAACAGATTCCATTGTTAACTCTGCCCAGCAGATCGAAGAAGTTGCACATATTGCCATTTAGGCCAAGTCCATTGGTCTGCGGCCACTGGCGCAGCGTGAAGATGGATATCTGACGGGCCACGCGGTAATACTGGCGACATCCATCGATGCGAACGCATACGCCCGGTTGGCCGCGGGAGGTGAGACACTTGGAGCCCTCGCCGGGACCCCAGCCACCAGGCACACCCGCGCCACCAAGTCCTCCCTGCCACAGCAAAATACTCGGATCGAAGAAAAACTGACGCCGCTGGCGATTTAGATTTTGCGGAGAGGAATCTGTAGAATGAGAAATGATTTTAAAAATTAAATTTAAAAATAAGGTATAATGATAAGTTATTTATTTTTCATTAAATAGATTTTTAAAAATTAAAAAATTAATTTTCTTGATACGGAATTAAAATTTAATTAGGATTACCATATAGTCTTTTTTTGGTGACTTTATTGTTTTTAATTTTTTGTTTGGAGTGATTTAAGATAATGCTAATTCTGTCATTCAAAACGTTAATGTTATTTAAATAAAATTTAAATACCACTAAAGTTTTTTATGATTTATTTGATTTGATTTATTAAATGTTATTTAAATAAAATTTAAATATTAATAATTTAAATATTAATTAATTTAAATATTATTTAAACAACACTAAAGTTTTGAATGACAAAATTAGCATTATCATTCTAAAAAAAAATTAAAAACAATGAAGTCACCAAAAAAGACAAAACAATATAATATATTAGGTATAAGTTACTACTATATCACTTGGGTCTTTAACTTAAATAAAACTAAGTTATTATAAATTTAGAGTACCTCTTCATATCGTGAAAATATGGATAGAACTTAACAGCGATAATCTTTCTAGTGGCAGTCGAGATCAGGGTTCGTTGAACCCCTGGAAAGATTTGAGCTACATACGCAATTGTCTAGCCAAAAACTATGGTACTTTACAGCCCACTTTTTTTTTTGGCCAATCTGTTGCCGTATTGACAAAGCACCCAAAAAAAACGAGAAGAAAAAAAACGAGTGGAGAAAAGACCAAGCCAATATTTGCTTAACATTCGTTCACGTTTTGAGTTTCGGGTCCACGCTTCTCTTCGGCGCCCCTCCAGAGTGATTACTCAATATTTTGACATATTTCGCTGCCCAGAATATTGACAATAAACTTAAGCTCTTTCCACGCGGAATGACAATTGCTGTGCCATTTCAGAGATGCTGGACTGCGACTTGCCCCCCATTGCGGCAACTTTCTACTGTCAATTGTCATATATTTGTCATGTCCATTGGCAGCTTCTTAAAATTGGTCTAGGCCTTTGTTTAGGTCGCCGGCTTCATTTGGCTTTCATACCCATTACTGGTAGAGTAAAAGGGTATATTGTATTCGTCGGAAAGTATGTAACAGGGAAAGGGATGCGTTTCCGACCCTATAAAGTATATGTATTCTTGATCAGGACCACTAGCCGAGTATGTCTGTATAAACGCTGAAATCTCGGAAAATACAAAAGAAAGAAAGTTGAGATTTGCCGCACAAATTTTTGGGATTCCTACACAGCGCAAATTTGCTTCACCCAAGGGCCACGCCCACTTACCGCCTTAAAGGGCATTAGAAATTCCTGGTTCCCGTATCTTTTCAAATTTTCTAAAAGTGTAATTTCATTTTTTTTCCCTTTAGTAATACCAACAAAAATTTAGAAGAAATTATTAAAATCAGACCACACTTTATAAAGTTATGATTAAATATGAAATTATCCGGTAGATGGAGACACTTTCAATCGACTGCTTGCTTTGCCTTGCTTGCGACTGCTTGCTTCAGTTAAGTAATGGGTATTTGGTAGTCGAGGCACTCGACCAAAGCGTTCTCTTTGGTTTTTTCTCATTTCTTGGTTGACGATTGTTGTTACTATTTAGCATGATTTTGCCATATTTCTAATTTATTACGCATGTTTTGGCCCACATATATAGTTCGAGTGGCTCGATGGTGCATAAAATTTGACTAAATAAGTGATTTGAGCTGTTTATCTTCGGGGTTTTGTTCTTAACGAGCCATTTGCCTTTGTGCCGATTAATTTTAACGATCTTCTTGACAGCCAGAGACTTTAGTGCCTTCGATGAGGTGTAAGTTTTATTGATTCTAAATCGAGCATAAAAGCGATTTGTCAGTGGAAGCTGAAGCAGCTTACCAATCTGCACGTGGCTTTTGCTTCTCTGGCACAACTCGTAATGAAGAATACGTTCAGGGCGTGCTACGAATCGGTAATGAATATGCATAATTTGTTGTGAAAATTTTCATTTTACAAAGTAAATCCTACACCCACCGAAAATTGTTAATCCACTCGTGACTCACTCGCCAGGAATTGTTAACTGAATCTTATGTTTGTGTGGCTCCCCAAAGAAAGTCAGCGGAATATTACTCATTTGCCCCAAATAATGTGCTTGAATTGGTGTTTTTATGTTTATTGCTTATGGGACATTAAACTGATTCTTTTTAAATTGTTATGACAAGCTGTCAGCCAAAAATCAGCGCAACAAATTCAGTTTGATTGATTTAAGATCCTGCTTGGAATTCGACACACTTAAAGAGACTTAAAAAGTTAAGAATGTAAATCTTAAAAAAAATATTAACTATGTTAAAAAATGTTGGAAAAGCTTTATAAATAATTATATATTTGATTAAAAATTCTAAAATAATTATATTTAAATGGTTTAGTGGATTGTCGATCAAAAAATAATTATTAATATAAATAAAAATTTTTTTCTTGGAAGTTCTTATAACTTGAATGGTGCTCGAAGCACGCCCATCTCAAGGTGCAACTCGTTTTCTCTGCTGAACACAAACACTTGATACTAAGGACTGGCAAAACGTTTATTGAGAATCAGGGGCAAGTTACAAGTTCAAGGTCTGCAAGACCGTTACAGCTTGTCGGCTACTGAAAACCTGAATTTAAACGCAGGATACCAGAGATCGCGGGAACTCGACTCGGAGGTCTACTTTATGGTGGCTCTTAAATTTTATATTACCAACGGTCATATAAAGAATATTTATCGCGATTCTGACTGCAAACGTTGTTAACAGCGATCGAGCAAAGTGGACAAAATGCAAATAAAAATTAATTCTTAATGAATATGGCTTGTTAAATCTGAAAAAGGTGTCAGCTTATGGTCTTATATATGCGATACGTTTATGGCCCAATCTGCGAGGCATCCCAAATTAATAGGCTCATGTCGTCGCCCCGAAAAGACATCACCACAGATCACGCCCCTCCATCAAAAGTGCTGTCTAATTGTCTAATTGTGGGCCGTAAATAAGAGAGAACAGATTGGCGGGGCCATTGACAGGCGACAGAACACGATCGACAAGCGATGAAGTTGATCAAAAAGTTCACGCCTACATGAGTTCTCGTTTTCTAGTTTTTTTTTTGCACTAGAAAGTTTTCTAAAGGGCCGGGCATAGCGACAAGCCATCGAGGCTTTAAGGTAAACAATGTTGAGACCACTCACTCATAGAACAGAATTTCGCATTTTCCCTCCTAGCTCTAAACGATTTATAGATTTCTGAAGGTCAAACAAGTAATGCTTGGTGCGTGCCACGCATAAATTCTACTGGCGAATCAGAAAAATGTTATTTCGAAGTCGTTGAACCTCAATTTATACTAGTGACGTATTTTGAAGAAGATATTTTGATATTTGATTGATACGCTTCTTTACAAAATGTTACAAAATCCTAAAATAGTTTGGTAAATCTAAAATTTAAGTTAAATTTAATAATTTTTACATATGTTAATTTGTTTTCTTTTTTAAATTTATGTGAATATAAATAATACAACGTATTTTATAGCTAAAATTATTGTACAAACTTACGTTCATAAAAAATTAAATATTTGAGCCTTATTTTATTTTTAAAAAATAGTAAAAATATATTTAAAAAAATTGATTAAATTAAAGTAAAGTTGTTTTAGGCTAAGGTAAATAAATATAATAAATTAATAGAATTTTTTTATAAATTCTGACAACATTAATTTACTGATTATTTTTAATTCTCTTTTTAATATGTTTAAACTTAAGGTAATTAATTAATTTAATTTGAATATCTTTAGTAAATTTTAACTTGTCATTTTATAGTTCTTTTAATTTGACTATTTTCGGAACTTAAAGTTCGTGTCCTAAGTCTTTCGTTTCAAGTATTACAAAAATCTTTTTTGCCCAGTGCTTGTAGTTATTAATCCCCGATTTTCGGAACTTAAAGTTCGTGTCCTAAGTCTTTCGTTTCAAATATTAAAAATTCTTTTTTGCCCAGTGCTTGTAGTTATTATCCCCGAATTCAATCATTTAACTTACCCACCACCGCTCCGCCGAAGTTTTCCTCAGCGGTGGCATTGGCTTTGTACAATCCTGCCTCGGGCGCCGCATTCATTTCACCATTTTGCCACACAGGAGCTGGATCTGGAGCTCCTGCCCCTCCCGAATCGGATCGAAGATCTGCTCCCGAGACCGTTTTAAAATGCAGCAAATGCACACAAAGTAATAAAACTGGCAAAAATGCAAACATTTTGATATTTTTTGCTTTCGCTGCGGTTATATCTTCCCAATTTGTTTTCGTTTTTGAACGGGCCAGACCATATATAAATTGGCTGCTATACAGTATCAAGAAACGCCCGCGCGAATCGCGACTCAGAATATATATCTCTTCGAATGCCAGGCACGTTGCCCCGATGGCATTCACCTGACCACGACTACGATCGCGAAGACGAAGTTCTCGGACTCGGACTTGGACTTGCTCTGGATCGCGGTATATTTACTGGGAAGTACTCAATACTCGATACTCAATACTCGATTCTCGGTTTAGTGTAACGTGCGTTAGACGGACAGGACCGTCTTCTTGGCTGTGAGGTCCGATCGCTTCTGAGCCAACAGAGGTTCTGGGGTTTGGTTAACAGCTCCGTTTGCCAAACGACAGCGACGGCGACAGCGACGCCGGCAGAAATGTTGGATGTTCGGCCGGAGCAGCCGAAATGTCAATTATGAACGCGTTTCTTTCGCTGGAACACTTTTGGCCAACTTATTGGGCCGCCTTCTAATGCACACGCGACGCTGGCCGCCACACTAAACTAGTTGCTGGAACGCCTCCGTTTTGAATGCCCACCAGGCTTCCAACCCGCTTTAAATCCCGATTCTAGTACTGAATCCGATCCGGAACACGCACCGCTGCAGACTGAACAGGGCGGGCTGCACACAGCAGCCGCCGGGAAGTTGTGCGACTGCATACTAATAAAAGAAAAATCCAGCTGCGGTTGCATCTTCTCACTCTGGCTCAGTTGGCCAATATAGTGCACTCAGCGAAATTTTTACGGAATTAAATAAGAAGTTTTAATAAGAATAAAATAATAAAGAAATATAGAATTAATAATTTTGTTCAATAAATTATTATTATGTATTGTTCAATTACCTTTAAATAAGACTAAAATAATAAAGAAATGTAGAACAGATCATTTTATTTAATAAAATATTTTTTGTATTCTCGTATTATTAAAAAAAATTTCCTCTTTAATATAATTAAACTTAAAATATTCCTGATAATAAAAATTTAATATTTTTAAGTTAAAAAATAAAGTAAGTCAGTGTTCAATAAATAGCACTTAAATAGTATGTAAAATATTTTTTTAAAAATTTATTATTTAAAGAATGTGAGTTTTAAAAATTAAATAAATAAATACAACTTTTTTAATTTTCATTATTGATTATTAAAAATTACCCAATAATAAAGGTTCTTTATGTATCCTTCTTACTCTTTTGTTTTTTTCACTGCATTTGCAGATTGAATTTCCATTTAAATTCCATGGTGCACATTGCATTTGGCTCTTCATTTTCCACTCGTCGAGTTTAAGTAGACCCGTTTGAATTTGTCGGCTGATATAAGTGTTTTTACTAAATAATATGCAAAATTTACGACGCTTAGCGAACATTGAACTGGCTACTCCTTGCACACACCTCTTGACTCAGGATTCAATTGAAGTCCGCATTAATCAGGTATCTGTTTTAATCGCATTATCAACGCCTGAGATCGTTGGCGGCGCCTTGGGTGTTAGAAATATCACAAATTAAGTCAATTGTCTTCTCAGAATCGGTGAGATCATTTCAATAAAAGCACTCGACCCCAGATTCCCATATTGATCGATGGAATATTAAGTGTCACGGCCTGGACCTTTGCGGGATCATTTTATTTCAATATTTTGCCAACTAATTGTCTGTAATTGGGAGCCTGTGGGCAACATTCGCCCCTTTGATTGATCGACAAGTGGGAGTGTTGAGTATTGTGTTCGAAAAGCGCTTCACATGGGATTGGTATCGAGCGAGTTTGCAGTTCTCAGCATCTTCGAGCTCATTCAGCTTGAGAGTCAATCGAATGTTCTGACAAGGGAGTTTCACCCACTCGATGTTCAGTGAACCACTTGAATGCTGGAACCGTTGAAATATTTATTTATAGGACAATTAGCTAATTTTCTTTTTTATAGTTTTTATTCCCATTAATTTCACCTTATTTTAAATATTAGTTGTGGTGTGTAACGATACCAATTTAATGCGCATTGCATGGGTACACTAATCCGTACTACTAGTAAATAAAGGACAGATGTCAAATTATTACTCTGATTAATTAATGTTAAAATTAAATTAAAATTTAAATTATTTAGAATTGCTAATGTAAACAAACGAAAACTTAAAAATACAAGAATAAACATTTAAATTAAATTAAGTTAAAATTAATTCACTTAATTTTATATATAAAATTTATTTATTTTAGTTTATTATTTTCCTTTGCTTACATTAGCAAATAAGAAATATTACCCTTTAGCAATATAATTCCAGATCGACACGTAAAATACTTGTTTGAAACTATTTTACATTTTTTACATACATTGTGATCAAAATTTTTGCATACTTTTGGGATCAAACAACGACTTTATAAAAAAAAAGCCTTCAAAAGCTTTGTGATAATAAATCCTCATTTTGATAAAATAAAAATTCCTAAATTTGTAAAGAAAAAAAAATAAATAAAAAATCTGAGAAAGTATTTTTGAAAAGAGCGTTTATTTTTGAAAATTTCACATAGCTTCTCTTTTTGTTCATAATGGATGACATAAATAAATACAAATTGGTAACGATACAAATAATTCCAAATGATTGCCAAATCGTTTGTGCGTAGAAAATTATTTGGAAACAGCGCTTAAGCTAAGATTGTAATTGTAGACATTAGGCTAAAACTAACTAGAAGCTAAGTGTTCCTTGAGAATAGGCATAGTGCATCATTGGACCAGGAATTTCTCAATGGGAACCTTGGCGAAAAACTCGTTGATGTGGGCAATCAAAATGGGGGCCCACTGTTCGCGGGTGGCGGGAATTCCAACACGGGTGATTTCGGGCAGATTCTCATTGACCAGATTGAGAATCATGGCATCTGCAGGGGAATGAAATCAATCAGAAATAAGAAAATTAAGGGGAAATGATTGCCTTACTCAGGTTGCGATCGGAGAAGATGCCATTGGCCACCACCTTGGCATCGCCGATATTGACATTGGCATTCAGGCGGTGGAAACTGAGACGCTGCTGACCACTGGGCAGCTGTTCGATGTGGCCATCGGTCAGAATGGTGGCCTTGATGTTGTCTGGGGAATGTAAAAGTTTCATGTAATCCAACTCAACTTAATATTAACCCTGCACACTCACCTATGGTGATGTTGAAGGGTCCCTTGGGCACCAGACGCAGTCCTCCGAACTTCACGTCCGCCTTGAAGTGTCCTCCGGCCTTCAGTTGCGGCAGTTCAACGCCCAGCTTGATTATGAAGCCGCTGTCCGTGAAATTGGCAGCCAAACTGTTGACCTTCAGCTGACTGATGCCATAGATCTCCATGTTCTTGATGAGCAGTCCTCCCTGGATGCCGTCGTTTGTGTACCGGAAGATGCCCCGCTTGTAGAAGTACGGATCAATAGATTCCATGTTGAACTGTGGCACTCCCTGGTACCTCAGCTTGGGCGCGAATGTCTGAATCAGGCCGCGTATACATTCGCTCAGATCCGGCGAACTGCGACTACAGGGTGTCACCTCGTTCGAGCCACTGGACACGACGACCGGCGGTGGTGCAACTGAAAAGGCGAAAGTGATGCGAGATTAGTTCACAAGTTGGTTAAGTCATGGCTAGCCTCAGTTGTTAAGTTCGCCGAGGCATGGCATAGCATAGCGCCCTGACCGAGGGGAGATTATAACTATTTATTTAATTTTTCACTATGTGTGGCAGCCGACCAGGCATGACCAAGTTCACGTGTCCCTGTCGCCACGTGTCTGCTGTCATAGGCGAATGGGGTTTGTGTCAGGGCTTTATGTCTTTGATTAGGTCTTGAAAATGATTAAAAAAATCTGTTCTTAAAAATATACAATCTATTGTGTTTTGTAATATTACTTCAATTCAAATTGTATAAATTTTACATTGCAAAAGATATTTCAATTTAACGGAATATAATTTATTTTGAATATAATTTATTTGCCAAAACTTATAAAGTAATAAAATAATAAAAATATTTATTTTTTAATTATTTTTAAGATTAAATAAATAAAGAAATGTTAGCCCGGTAAATATTAAAATATAATATATTTGTAAAATAAATAGATAAAATAAATAAATAAAAAAAATTTAAAGCCTGTCTGCCTAAAATTTGTGCATATAATTAAAAAATATTTAAGAACTTTTAAATTTAAATTTAAAAAAATTCAATCATATTTATAACTTTTTTAACTTTAGGTTTATCTAAGGAAGTTTAGTCCCACAAAAAGCCTGTTGTTAAATTCATATTTAGCTTGAAATGATATTCAGTCACGCCACTAATTGTTTATATCTTCTGCTTCTAATGACAAGCGGAAAGCAATTATTTTAATGTTCCTTGGCAAGGTAATTCCGAAATTAAAAGATATGAAAACGGATTTAAGGCTTGTAATTAAGCATTTGCAGAATGAGACAAAGTTAGGTTAATTTGGAGGCGAATTACGCACGTGAACAGCCCTATTAAGTCATTTGGCTTGAGTGCCCCGAAATTTGTTTCCCACTGTTTTGCTTTACACATTTTTCCTTTTGTTTCGGCCGACAAGTTCAATGTCAAAGGTGAGTCGAACCGCATGTGGTTATTATGTGCTCCCTGCCATAATAATCACCACTCGAAATGTCAAAACCAAGAGGTGATAGAAAAGGGTTGGGCGGCCGCCAAGTTCGTTGCCTAAGTCCTTTGTTTGCCTAAGCAAATGTCAATAAATTTGTGCTCGCCATGTTTTTAGTACCTACTCGCCTGCTGTGTTGACGGTTTTCTTTGCGCAATTAGAGACAAGTTACAATTGCAGCTTTCAATTTTGGCACAAGCCCAGCAGCGCCGCTTACGCATTGATGTAGGTCAGTTTTTCAGCCTCAGTCAGTCAGTTTTCGCTTTATGTCAGCTCGTTGGTCTCGCGATAGTCTTGGTATATAGCGACAGCAGCCGGTTTCGGATCGGATTTAAGCCTCGTTGTTGTTGCTGCTTTGTTGTTGACGCTGAACTCTTTTCGCAACAGAGCAAACAACACCAACCCACACACACACAAACACCTCGTGGTTGATTAAATTAATGTAATTGGCAATATTTCACAGTGATTTTTTCGAGCCTGCATTATCGTGTGTTTATTCTGCATTTATTACTTGGCCCCCAGTCCGACTTGCGTCACAATTTCTATTTACCCACAGATTTGCGTCTCTCCGACGCAGCTTGATAACTTTTACCGAAAAGTAAAAATGGAAAAAAAAAACATTTGTAAGTATGTCAAGTTCAAGTGGCACAGGCGATGACTTGCTTGTCGCTTTATTTTACATATTCCATTTGCCATTTCAAAAGCGTTAAAAAGCCAAATAAACAAAAAGATTTTACTGCAAATACACTTGCTAATTTCTATTGCAATTTTATTTTCTATTGCCCGGACTTGGCTCTTGGTAAATCTCATTAAAATGTACTCTTTTACGATTGCAGTTTCTCAGTATTTTTCCCAATTTCGTTCGTTTCCTGAAGGTCGCAGGCCTATAAAAGTGGTGTTAAGTGTATGCACAGTACACGTAAAGGGGGTTTCAAGAAGCTTACAATGAGTAATCTAAACAGATTGGCATGGACGGCACACCAGACAAGGTCTGTGCTGAATTTAAACTAAGAAATCGAAATGTCGGTGAAGCGTACAGAGCAAATGAAGAACTCTTACAGTCGAAAACAGGAAGTTGGATTGTAGCCAAAAATGAGTAAAAACTTAATTACATTTTGAAATTGCATTGTTACAGATGGGAAAACTTTTAAAATTGTTAGTGTGCAGAGAAAATATGTCAAAAAAATTTCGTTCTTAAAGTGACTATTTTTATTCTTAATTTATTCATAATTTTTAACAAAAAATTTAAAAAAATAATATCAAATAAAAATGGTTTTTATATTAAAGAAAAAAAAACCCTTTAAAAACTCCGTTTTGGTAGATATAGTAAATATTTAGCACTAAAAGTGAGAATTTATAGACTTGTTTATATTTATACCCGTTACTCGTAGAGTAAAAGGGTATATTAGATTCGTGCAAAAGTATGTAACAGGCAGAAGGAAGCGTTTCCGACCATATAAAGTATATATATTCTTGATCAGGATCACTAGCCGAGTCGATCTAGCCATGTCCGTCTGTCCGTCTGTCCGTCTGTCTGTCCGTCTGTATGAACGCTGAGATCTTGGAAACTATAAAAGCTAGAAGATTGAGATTTGGCATGCAGATTCTAGGGGTTAATACGCAGCGCAAGTTTTTCACGCCGATGTGCCACGCCCTCTCTAACGCCCACAAACCGCGAAAAACTGTGACCCGTTCTGTATGAACGCTGAGATCTCGGAAACTATAAAAGCTAGAAGATTGGGATTTGGCATGCAGATTCTAGGGGTTATTACGCAGCGCAAGTTTTTCACGCCGATGTGCCACGCCCCCTCTAACACCCACAAACCGCGAAAAACTGTGGCACCCACAGTTTTGAAGCTATATTAACGGGAAAAGCAATGTGTATTCGTTTCATCAATACATATTGATAGACCAAAGTGGGAAACCCCCCTCCCCCCTAACGCCCACAAACCGCGAAAAACAGTGGCACCCGTCTGTATGAACGCTGAGATCTCGGAAACTATAAAAGCTAGAAGATTGGGATTTAGCATGCAGATTCTAGGGGTTAATACGCAGCGCAAGTTTTTCACGCCGATATGCCACGCCCCCTCTAACGCCCACAAACCGCGAAAAACTGTGGCACCCACAGTTTTGAAGCTAGATTAACGGGAAAAGAAATGTGTATTCGTTTCATCAATACATATTGATAGACAAAAGTGGGAAACCCCCTCCCCCTACCGACCGCAAACCGCGAAAAACAGTGGCACCCGTTTGTATGAACGCTGAGATCTCGGAAACTATAAAAGCTAGATGATTGGGATTTAGCATGCAGATTCTAGGGG